>LBNU01006890.1:30198-76889 GCA_014162995.1 Artemisia annua
TTTACGGTCACTGATAATGACTAATCCAACAAAACTTGTGCCTAATTTGTCACACATATTCGGGGTTTTGGTCACTCTTTTTCGATGGAAAAGGCCACGAACTCAACAATGTGACCATATGCCACCTACGGTGGCGGGACCTTTGGTGACACACGACGAAAAAAAACGTGTGTGACTATATGCATATCATCACACATTTTGGGCATGACCGATACAACTTTTTGTACCAGTGATTGTATCTTACGGAGCGAAATGGAACGGCGCCAAACAGTTCATTTCATGTAAATGGACGGCTTTACAAACGTGGATATTATCTTACCGATGGAATCTATCCTTCATATTCAACGTTTGTTAAAGCATATAAGTATCCCACTGAACCTAAGGAAAAGAGATTCAAGAAGCTACAAGAGTCTGCAAGAAAAGATGTCGAGCGAGCTTTTGGTCATCTTAAGGCAAAATGGATGATTCTCAATCGTCCTCTACGGGCTATGTCGCTCGAAAAGCTTCGACAACTCATTTATACGTGTATCATATTTAACAATATGATTTTAAAAGACGACCGGGTGGCAATATCACCGGTTCATATAACGGATCAGCCGGTCGCGCCAGTTTATGACGATAGTGTACTAGAGGAGTTACTTAACGAAGATATCCATTACCGTCTCCGATATGATCTTACGGAGCACGTAGAAGCTCAAGACTTACCATACCTCGATGACTAGTTTTTTCTTTTTTTCTTTTTTTCTTTTTAAGTGTTATGTAATTTTCTTTTAATTATGTTTTTTTTTTAAGTATTATGTAATTTTCTTTTAATTATTAATGAAATATTATGTTTTTATTAAATTGTATAATATAATTTATGAAAATAAAAAATAAAAAAATAAAATTAGTTGGTGGGTTGGGAGGTATGAAAAAGGTATGGGTTGCCACTAAAAAAGGGTTGAGAGGTATGAAAAAAGTATGAATGAGGTGAAATGATATTATTGGTGGGTTGGGAGGCATGGGGTTTTTTGGGAGGCATGATTGCCACCACCCTAAAGAAAAGATACTTTTTATCTTGAGAAAATTCCAAAAGCAGCCCAGTGCCCAAACACACTCCCTTTTCTAGACCAATAAAAAAAATCCCCAAATAGACCAGGGCGACTCCGCTAGATTTGTGACACGTGTCCTATGTATTACTATTTTGTCTTACTATGTCTTATTATAAATGATATATATACCCTCTTCTTCATCATCTCGCGTAAAATACCAAACCACTTCACCTTCTCCGGCAACCACCACCACCAACCTCCGGCCACCACCACCAACACTAAAAGATGATCATAACGGATTGATCACAACCTAGTCTTCCTAACACTATCCAGAGTAAAACCCCTGATTTTAACAAATAGTCTTCTACCATTGTTCATTCGAAACCCCAATCATTCAATTAACAAGTTTTGAAATCATTTTAGATGAAATTGAACATGGCCAAGTTCATGAGTGATTTCCAAACCAAACCCCTAACACAATTGTTAAGAAACAACCACTAATTCTAAAAAGCCTAATTTCTTGATAAGAACCTTAAAAATCGATTTAACAAAATTGATGGATTAGACATGGAAATTGATATATATGAGTGTTATATAACTCTTTCCAAGTAAAACCCATAAATCTATTTAACTAATTAACCACAAAAACGCTGAAGTTAGTGGGTACCGTTATATGGGGACAAGAAGATTATCTAAAAGATTGGATAAATTACACTATCTTTGATTCATCTTTAGGAAACAATACTATAATGTCAGCTGGTGCAAGAAGCTAGATCAACGGTTCAGAGATACGTGGGTGAAGTGAACGTATAAACAAGTGATGAAAGTTTCAACAAAATGGTTTTAATCAAAATTATGGATAGGCTACTTATATATTATTCATTTTATTCATCTTTTCAATTTTAAAACTAGTTACCTTTTTATATGTTTATGTGATCCTGATTTGTGTTTGGTTGTTTTTAAATTAATAAAAATGGCGGTAATGGAGATGGCCGGTGGTTGGTGGTGGTGCGGCCGGAAGTTGGTGGTGGTCGCCGGAGTAGGTGGTGTGGTTTGTTGCTAAAGTAGGATGATGAAGAAAGGATATATATGTAATTTAAAGTAAATAAAATAGTACTATATGAGACACATGTCACAATTTAGTGGAGTCACTCAATTTCAAAAGTCGCTCTGAGCTATTTAATGAAAAAAAGTTATGATCTAAAAAAGGGAGTGTCGCTGGGCACCCGTGCTACTCTCCAAATTTTCTCTTTTATCTCCAATAAAAGTTATTTTTCCTATCTTTTTATTGATGCAAACTCACATCATTATCAATTTCTCTAAATCTTTAAATCTTTGTTTTATATATTTTCTGCAATTTTGCAATAATCGAATTAACGTATTCGTCTTGATAATCTTTTTCTGGAATTTTATAAACTTTTTTTATAAATTTTTTATAAACTTTTTTTATAAATTTTTTATAAACTTTTTTTATAAACTTATTGTATAAACTTTTTATAAATTTTTTATAGTCTTTTTTTATAAATTGTTTATAAATTCTTTTTTTATGAACTTTTAAATAGAGTATTTATGAAATTTATATTAAAAAATTAAAAAAATATATTTATAAATTTTTGTCAACCAAACGTGCGAAGGTATTTTAAATTCCGGAATTTTAAATTCTCAAGAATTTAAATTTTCTAATTAAAATTCCGGAATTTTAAATTGCCCAACCAAACGCCCCCTAAATCTTTAAATTTTTGTTTTATATCTTTTTTGCAATTTTGCAATAATCAAATTCACGTATTCGTCTTTATAATATTGAAGATCTAACTTTTATACGATTATAAATAACTAGAAATATTTGAATACGTTAAAATAGTAAGAATGCAAATTAAAACTTGAAACAATATATATAGCATGGTTTAAGCAACTTGATTATCATAATAAGAAAGAATCCAACAATATAGCATGTATTTAGTTAGCAAAGTATGAGTAACACTACAAGAAAATAGCTCTTTAGCGTCATTTTTAGCGATTCACTATTTGAAGTCGCAAAGTTGCGACATGAATAGTGACAGTTTTAGCGATGTCTATGTCGTCATGTCGTAAACGATATCGCCTTATATTTCGCAATTTGTTTGTAGATTATAATGTCGCAATTTGTGTCGTGAATTACGTCGCTATTTTTGCGACATTCTAGACCATGTCGCTAACGAAGATGCAAATTGTGCGACATCTTAGAAAATGACGTATAATATGTCGCTATTTTGCAACACCAGGAAATATGTTGGTAACCAAGTCGCTAAATTTTGTGACGTAGATAAATGCATTGCTAACCGTGTCGCTAATTATGAAAACTTGAACCATGTTCTTATGCTTTTACCGGTCCAGTTTTTCCAAACATCTCACTTATTGCTCGCAATCCCTTTCATGCTAATGTATACAAAATTAAGCGTATATATAGCTAGTTGATTTTATAAAAAAATTGTAAATTTTCATACATATAATATAATTCTAACTAAAATTTAGAAGATTTTCTTCATTAACATTTGTGGTTACTATCTAAATATATTTAGGGCCCGCTTGGTTCGGAGAAAGGGAAAGGGAAAAGAAAAGGGAAAGAGAATGCAAAGAAATGAGTGAGGTGAGTAATCAATCACTTACCCCCAATTTACTCTATAATGGTTCATTACCCACTACGAGTAATCAATCCCTTATCCCCACTAACCAAACACATTTTATGAACACCTTACCCTTTCCCCACCCCTTAAGGCCTTAACCCCCCACCAAGCACCCCTTAGTTGAAAAAATTAAGCTCCCCCATTTTAAACGCCACTTTAGAAGATTTTCTTCATTAACATTTGTGCCCTAAAATTGAATTTTCCCCAAATCCTCAATGCCACCATTGCTCCGCCACTTTCGCCGCTGTTCACCTACACCATCATTGCACCACCATTTTCGTCGCCGTTTACCTTCACCGTCATTGCATCACCCTTTCGCCTTCGTTCACTGATGAGTGCTCAAACACTCATCATTTTTGGTCTAATATAAACTGCAAAACATACAAAAACACTCAATAATGCATCAAAATAAGTGAAAATATTCCAGGATTGTGTTTTATGTGTTTTAGATGCAAAACGTTTAAAAACGTGTGAAAAACGTACAAAGTTTGCAATTTTGGCAGTTTCAGTCCCCCAACTATCTAATTTTGACAAAATTAGTCCCTGAGCATTTATTTTGTAAGAAAAGTCAACCCAAGTCTTTTTAAAATAATAATTTAGCAAAAATAATACTTGGGTAAATTTTTCAGAAAATTACAAGTTTAGCCCCTCAACTTTCATTTTTGGCAGAAATGGTCCCTGGGGTATAAAAGACTTTTGGAAAATTAATTTTGGTCCTTTTCTTATTAATATTTGGCAGGAACAACCCTTATGGCAGCTTTGGAAAAATACCAATTCCAGTCCCTCACTTTCAGTAAATTACATTTTTGATCCTTGTGGTACTTTAACTACAAAACAACCAAGCCATGTTTATTACTAAACCCAAAACAAAAGCCCCATATCTTAAACCCTTACCAAGCCCAAATGAACCCGGCCCAAAACCAAAAATCATACACCCCGTTTTTATAAAACCCACGGTCAAACCCCCCTTTGACCCTCACCTTCCCTCCCAACCAATTCCCCTAAAACCAGGTATTCCCCATCCCTCCCACATGGTCTCACCATCTCTTTTTCACCTTTCTTGTCCCCCATAGTACTCCCACCATTAAAACTTCACCTATATCCACCTAACCACACCCAATTGCTACTTCTGAATTTTCCCGCCAAAAGTGATCAAGGGCCAGGATCAAGCTACACCAATCCAACGGGTCACAATGAAGTGGAAAAGTGCTAGGGCTGCATTTTGAAGGCTATAAAAGAAGAAAGAAGCAGAAAGAGAGGTAGTTAGTTAGTAGTAGTTTTAGAATAGTTTTAGTGTTAATTTTCAATGTCGATTTAATGTCCTTTTAGTTTCTAAGTATTAAATTTAGTTTCAAGGTTGTATTCTGAGTACTATCAGTGTATTAAAAAGGTTTATTTCAGTGAAATTCCATTTTTCTTTGTTCAATCCTTATTTTTGCTTGAAAATGCTCAACTCTTCATTTTCATTTAAATGTTGTTAGAAGTTTATGTTTACTGTTCTATTAAGCTTCATTGAGGGAGTTTAACTCAATGGAATTGGGTCCCTCAATTTATAACAGTCTCATTCAATAATCTCAAAAATAGAAGTAAATAGCTTGCAAATAAAATAAAAAAAATACAGAAGGGAAGAAGATGAAGAAACAGTAGCAGCAATGAATTTGGAATTGGGTTAGAGTCTCTTGGGAGACAATAGGTGGTCCTTGTTGTTCCTGATTCTCAGATTGTTCACAGCCTTGGATGCCAAGTAAGACCTTGGTCCACATTTTTGTCATAACTTATGCTACTTGATAATATTTGGTATTTGTTGTTTATTCTTGCTTAGTTAGGTTTAAGTTAGCTTAACATGATTTTATTAGTGTAGTGTTAGTATTTATTTGCTTAAGTCCTTTGAAAACCTCTAAAACATATAACAGTTAGGGGGTGTTTGGTTCTGGGGTAATTTCCATGTTCAAGGAAGCTTTTGTTGTTGCTAGTGTTTGACACTTCTTACATTAAGTTCACTTAGGATAGATATGAAAAAAATGGCAAATGTGGTCCTTATGTTATTGGAGTTTGGCAACATTGGCCCTTATGGCAGCTTTGGAAAAATACCAATTCCAATCCCTCACTTTCAGTAAATTACATTTTTGGTCCTTGTGGTACTTTAACTACAAAACAACCAAGCCTTGTTTATTACTAAACCCAAAACAAAAGCCCCATATCTTAAACCCTTACCAAGCCCAAATGAACCCGGCCCAAAACCAAAAATCATACACCCCGTTTTTATAAAACCCACGGTCAAACCCCCCTTTGACCTTCACCTTCCCTCCCAACCAATTCCCCTAAAACCAGGTATTCCCCATCCCTCCCACATGGTCTCACCATCTCTTTTTCACCTTTCTTGTCCCCCATAGTACTCCCACCATTAAAACTTCACCTATATCCACCTAACCACACCCAATTGCTACTTCTGAATTATCCCGCCAAAAGTGATCAAGGGCCAGGATCAAGCTACACCAATCCAACGGGTCACAATGAAGTGGGAAAGTGCTAGGGCTGCATTTTGAAGGCTATAAAAGAAGAAAGAAGCAGAAAGAGAGGCAGTTAGTTAGTAGTAGTTTTAGAATAGTTTTAGTGTTAATTTTCAATGTCGATTTAATGTCCTTTTAGTTTCTAAGTATTAAATTTAGTTTCAAGGTTGTATTCTGAGCACTATCAGTGTATTAAAAAGGTTTATTTCAGTGAAATTCCAGTTTTCTTTGTTCAAATCCTTATTTTTGCTTGAAAATGCTCAACTCTTCATTTTCATTTAAATGTTGTTAGAAGTTTATGTTTACTGTTCTATTAAGCTTCATTGAGGGTGTTTAACTCAATGGAATTGGGTTCCTCAATTTATAACAGTCTCATTCAATAATCTCAAAAATAGAAGTAAATAGCTTGCAAATAAAATAAAAAAATGCAGAAGGGAAGAAGATGAAGAAACAGTAGCAGCAATGAAGTTGGAATTGGGTTAGAGTCTCTTGGAAGACAATAGGTGGTCCTTGTTGTTCCTGATTCTCAGATTGTTCACAGCCTTGGATGCCAAGTAAGACCTTGGTCCACATTTTTGTCATAACTTATGCTACTTGATAATATTTGGTATTTGTTGTTTATTCTTGCTTAGTTAGGTTTAAGTTAGCTTAACATGATTTTATTAGTGTAGTGTTAGTATTTATTTGCTTAAGTCCTTTGAAAACCTCTAAAACATATAACAGTTAGGGGGTGTTTGGTTCTGGGGTAATTTCCATGTTCAAGGAAGCTTTTGTTGTTGCTAGTGTTTGACACCTCTTACATTAAGTTCACTTAGGATAGATAAAGCATAATATTCAGTAGTTGTTTAACAAATAGTCAAAATAGCCTTTTGATCCATCATTCTCATTCACTGTCTAGCAGTTAGGAATCATTATCATGCATTTCATCTCATTAGTTGTTAGAATAGATTAATTTCATCATTTGGCAGTTTAATACAACATATTAGTTAGGTTAGAAGTGATTTAAACTCACCAAAGTCAAATTCTCATGTTTCATAAAAAAGTCAAAAAAATCAAGTATGCAGTTTTTGAATAAAAGTTGGAATTTCATGTAGGCTTCATTATTTGGAATTGAGTTTTGTGCTTTTGGGATATCAATATTTGGCTGGTGATCTTGTTATATTATTTTTTATGATTTTTTGGGAGCTTGTTATACTGCTTATTTCAGCTTATAACTTGGCCTGTTTTCAGAACTTGTGCCCTGTGCCAGCCACTTAAGCCCACTTTCTGTGGCTTGTAGCTTCTTCATTTGTGCATGATAGTTTAAGATGATTGTTGTTTTGGAAAGTCCTTGTGCCATAGTTGTTATTCATGTGCTAATTGGTCAGTTTAATGCTTAATTTGCCACCTTATTTTGCTCATTCATGTTGTGCCATTTCATCCAGTGCACTGAGTGACCAGTGTCACTAGCAGGTTTCATAAGCTCATTGTGAGCTTGTTGGTGGGACCCATTGTGAGCTTTTTGATTCTCTGGATAGCTCTCTCAGCTGTCTAGTAGAATCCAAGCTTGTTTTGAGCTTGGGGACCTTTGCCCCTAGCTTAATTTGCTTGCCAAACTTGTCCCAGTTCTGCTTGTTTTCTATTTTTGGCGTTTTGCTTATTTTGTTACATTAGCTTATTCTGAGTGCTTATTTTGGTGTTTCAAGTGGATTTAAGCTCATTAAAGTTGTTAGAACTGTTTTTGAGCTTTTAGCCATTTTTCTTGCAAAATGCTTATTTATAAGTGCTTATTTGGATTTGCTTATTGTCCATTTTGCTTATTCTAGGTCCTTTTTCAGTAGCTTTTATTTTTCATAAGTTCTTTACTTTATTTTAGAATTTCCCAAAAAGTTTCAGATTTATTTTTGTTTATTTAGTATTTATAAAAAATCAAAAACAATTTTAGTAATTAATAAATAGTAAATAACTAATATTAAATAGATAATTAGTATAATAAATATATTTTCTGTTTTATAATATTTTAGATTTTTCAAAGTTATAATTTCATCTTTTTAGGTTTATTTTATAATATCTTATTATTTAATGTATTATTAAATAGTTAAAATTAGTTTTTAATTAATAATAATTAATTAAATAGTGTAATAATTTATTTTCTTTTTCCAATAATTTTTATTTACTTTTAGGATTCCAAAAATATAATTTTCACATCCGTGGGAGTTGTATTGGACGAAATTCACTTTTTATTTCGTACTTTTACGTTTTATTTTATTTAACTTTCGCGCTTTTAGGTTTTTATACGTTTCTAGGTTATTTTGTTTCCCGTTCTTGTTTCCATAGCTTGTTTAAAGCTATTCCTTGTATATCCAGTAGTGTAATCACAATCCAATCCCTTTTATTGGTTACTATTTCAAAATCACTCGATCACAAATCCGTTTTAATACAATTCACACCTCATTGGGGAATAAACGACCCGGGAATATTCTATACTCCTTGGACACTTGCATTGAGCTCTTAGATTGTTGACTTTAGTTAACCAATTCATTGGTTGACTTTTGTTGACCGTTTCTGGGCAGATCATTCACCTTCACCGTCGTTGCACCATCTCTTTCGCCGCCGTTCACCTTCACTGTCGTCGGACCGCCTCCCTTTGCCGCCGTTGCACCACCACACCGTGGGTGGTGACTTCACCGTGGACGTTATTCAATCATCTCCGCTTCTCGATTAAGTGTTAGTTTCGTTATCTTGTTCACGTGTTATGGAAATTCTCTCATTTCGTGTTTCGCCTGTCAAGCGTTTGTTTAATATTGCCTATTAAGTGTTTGCTGAATTTTTTAATCAGAAATATTGCCTATTAAGTGTTTGTTGAAAGTCCTCTGCTTCTGATTTGGTTAACATCTAAGTTTTAGGTATTTGTACTTGTTTATATCGCGGAATGGCATGTGTTTTTGAAGTTTTGCCAGGTGTTTCGTCTTGTAGGAATTGATTTGACTAATCGGCATAGGACTTTTTTTTATTGCACATATATCGGCTTTTGGTTTTGTGTCCTAAAGTTAATCACTTTTGAGTTAAACAATCTAAGTTTATGATGTAGTTTGATGCAGGTTCCTTCTTAGTCCCACTTGAAGTAAATGTCTTCCTGATTGTTTTGAGTGGAGGTGAGGCTAGGCGAGCGTTTTATCATTTACTTGCTTTCAGTTCTACAAACATTAATATACAGATCCACATGTATGTTTGAGGTATTAAGCTCTTCTGGTGAATGGTGGTTTGATTGATATGCTTGAATTGCTTGGAACTTCTAGGAAAAAACATGTTCTTATATATTTTCGTTTGACTGGTTATATACATAAATTATTACATGTGGATGATGAATTCGTGAAAGTGAGTTTCCTATCCTTACCAATGAACTTGTGGTCAAAGGATCTTCATTTATATGTGGTCAAAGATGGAGTAGTAATAGGAAAATAACACGTTCTACTTTAGTGCAGCTGATATATAGCCTTTTAATTATTCTATTTGTTTCAGGGTCATTGTGAATATAATCAAGCAAAGGATGGAGATGGGATAGTATATTATAAAACCTCATTTGTATTCAATCGGTCTCAACAGGTATGGAGATTTTTGTTTCACTCAGTAGTATACAATTTTTAAGCGGATGCAACATGTCACCTGATATATGGTTTTTTTAATTAATGTGAAATTGCTTATAGTTTTTCATTATTGATTGTTATATATCAACTTTTGCCTTTGAATTGTCATATTTTTCGTTGACAATGGTAATTTATAGATAAGTATCATCAGTTTGTATATGAAACATGTATTCCTTTAATCCCAAATAGTCATTACAGGGGAAAGTAATTGAAATTTGCAGCTTAATGATGCACTAGAAGTCTTGATTCTCGGTGAGTGTTATGATTTGCATGTTTTTTGAATTTGGCTTGAAAGAATAAGTTTTTGTGGTATATATCTTTATCACGACTAATATTCTTTTTATTCTTTTCCAAGCCATCCAGAAAGTTGCAACTCAAACTATTCTTTATTTTTGTGATATATCATACAATATACTCTACGCTTGTTGGTGCACTGTTATATATCGTACAATAAGCAACACAATTTTGGTGATATTTTGAAGGTTGGCGAAAATGGATATTATTGAACTTGGGATCATGTTGAGCTACAATGCAAGCCAATATCCTAATACTTAACCACAACCCGTAAGTACTAAATTACTGAATTAACATTTTTCTTTTCTCGCTTATGTTGAATGAGAGTTGGTTAAAGATAAACTTTGATTGATAAGTAAGCACTGCTTATCTTGGATTATAATTATCAGGCAGTGGAGAAGTAAAAGCTTCTAAAATGAGGAGTCACATGGTAGGTAAGAAATCCACTTAATCATTCTTAGAAGTGATTTAACTCTGCACTGCATTTCTGATAAATTTTCTCATTACCTATGCTCTCTACATTAGATTATAATTATTCTTTAAACGAGTAATTATCATGTTCATACTTCATATCTTGTTGAACTAGGCTAGGGACTTTTAACATAATGGTTAGTCAGATCATAGATGTAGCAATTTCAACCCGTTTACTTAGGAACGGGTTGATATGGTTTATGTTTGATCTCCAACGGGTCAAATAAGAAATAGATAAAAGGAAACTGGTTGATATTACCCAAAACTTAGTACTTCCGGACAGTTAGAGCGAGCTATTTGAGATCCGTAAATTGATATAATAATTAGAATGATGAGTATTGCATCAAACAAGGAACCACTTTTATTGATGATTTGCTAGTAAACTTTCGACCATTATGGATTTTGATTTCAGGTTGTGCCATGGATTCTGAGTTGGCCATAAAAGTGCGGAAGAATAGCTTGGGCAGGCTGAGTCCATATTAAAACTTTGGTAACAACATTGGTCGAATTTTTGGGTAGAAAAAGTAGTTGTAACTTGTAACTTTGATATTTCAGTCTTATGTTTGTACTCTATAAAACTTTCATCTGGCCAAATAATGTAATTTGTGTATTGTTGCAATAAGATGTATATTGTATTATATTTTTACTGCTATAATTTTGAAAAACAAAATGCACAGGCACCAATTTTACAAATGAATTACCTAAATAGCAACGTATATCGCAGCTCAAATTGCGACTTGTATAGTCTAGCAACTTAATTAGCGACTTAAATAGCGACTTTTTCAGAAATAGCGTCGCATTAAGCGACTTAGATGGCGACATCTCTTTCAAACAGCGATGCAAATGGCGACAAGAAATACTGAAGTCGCAAATTTATGCGACTTGTTTTCTGAAGTCGTTATACAAGTCGCTATTTTTGCGACTCGTTTACAGCGACATATCTCCTAAAGTCGCAAACAATGTCGCAAGCGTAAAATGCGTCGCTAGAAACGTCGCTAACAAAGTCGCTAAAAGGCCTTTTTCTTGTAGTGTAAGAATCAAATGAGAGAATCCTTAAAATATGAAGGATGACAAATAACTGTAATTACACATTAGAGATGCATTAATTTGAATTAGATGCATTCCTAATCTTGTAGATGCATCCTAATATATTTTCTAGCTAAAAATTAGATGCATTTACATATATTAGATGCATTTCATCAAGTTAGACGAATCCTATGTATTTTCGTCTTCTACGGGTCAAATTTGTTGCTAGTACTACTTTGCATCGTTTTCACTTCAAAATCACTTTCGAAACTAATTGTGGTGCATCTAAATGAATAGAGATGCATCTAATTCAAGTCGATGCATCTCAAATATGCCATTATAGTCATTTCTAATTTCTCTCATTTTAAAATTTCTTCTCACTAGATCCTTACCCAGCAAAGTATATTATAACGTTTCGATCCGAATTTGCCCCTCGTAACCCTTACTAACAATATTATTGAGAAATTCAACATATAACAAAATGATATTAGCCCGTGAAGTGTGTTATGTGATCAGTGGGAAGGATCGCATCGTGTCTAACTCGCGTTAGAGTTATGGCAAACAATAATTTCGGGAATAAAAGACCAACAAACAAAACCTGTTTAAACATAGCATAAACTATAAAATGCTTGTTTTGCTCTATACCTACCCGGCCAGATTACCAAATACAATCCTTTACAATCTTAACAACCAAATGTTCTCTCTTTTATGCCATGTTTAAATGAAGATATAATAAAAAATAAAACAAATGGCCAACTTGCAAATAAAGATAAGAAAAGGAAGCCAACTAGAAACATAAACAAATAAAAGTTTGGTCAAAAGGCCGGCGAAATAGGAGGGAAAGGGTCCAAGTCACATACCTATATAAACTCCCACATCTTTCAAACCAAAAATCACACACATTTACATATTTTTTCACACATAAAACTCATTTCTCCATTCAAAGTTTCAGACTTTCAGTCCATTATAATGGGGAAATACGTAGAGATATTAGATTTAGGAGTGAGAATGGCTGCTAGATTTCATTCTCATTGTCCTCAAACTGCTCGTTTGTACTATCACCCTCCTTCTAACAACGTTGTTGATAACGGATATGGTTCGCATGTCTCATCGATGTTTCAAGAATCTGCGAAAAGGACCCGGTTTCAGAAGAATATGAGTTTTAATACTAGAGAAATTGTTTGTTCTTCGGCTATGTAAAATTAGAGAAATTTTGTATACCATTCTTTAATTGATTTATAATCAAGAAACAATTATTCTTTATGATAGTTTTAGTAATTCAAGTGTAGGAATCTGAGTTTTGATCTTATTCGTATGCTTTTGTGTATTATTTTTTGCCTATTTATTGAATACCTGACCGTGTAAGATTTATTTGATCAAAGTTTTTTTTTGTCTTTTTTAGTTGATAAATGTTTATCAGCTTATTCTGATTAAGCTGTTTGGAACCAACTTTTTTGAGAGAGGAGAGTGAGAGAAGAAGAAAAAAAAAAAAAAAAAAAAAAAAAAAGCTGCTTAAATGTACTATAAATAAGACAAAACCTAACTCTATTCAAAAAAAAGCGAAAATCACTTTTTTTGTATGGTGAAAAATAAAAAAATAAAAAGAAAAAAAATTTAAAAAAAAAAAATTAAAAATAATAAATTAAAAAAAAACCTCCTTAAACACTACCGTATCTTTAATGACTTCAAGAGTTCTCTTAAACACTCCTTGTGATGACTAGATATTATCCTTATGTTAGGAATCTGTTGATTCTATATATCCTTGATAGATCTTGTAGCTCTCGTTGATCGTTAGCAGTGTCTATGTAATCACAAACACTCTAATAGAGAATCTCCAAAGCTTGTATTCTAATGCGGAAAACAAATACAAACATAAACAATGAATACTAAGAAAGTTTAATCCTCTATGGATTATATATATTAATAACTTGTAAACTCGTTCGTTGCATTGAACATAAACTTGTGTTCCTTTTATATACAAGGAACCCTAACCTAAACCGTTTCACAAGAAACATATATTCTATAAACTTTAAATGATATGCATTATCTTTTCCTAATATTACTCATGCATATCCTAACTACATTACATAATGCGCGGTTTAACTATATCCGCAGAAACTAAATATGTTGAAACTATGTCTTCAGCAGTATCACATCTTCAGCAGAATCTGTGTCTTCAGCAGATTCCTTCAGCAGTAACCATCAGTAGAATTCTCACTTAGCAGAATTCCCAACAGAATCCCATTAGAGCACGAATAGTGGTAACACGAGTGATAACTTAACTCAGTGTCACGTCAGCGTCACGTCAACTTTAACACATTAACCTTAACTCACAAAAAAACACCCACAACAATAACTCGGCTTTAACTCAACTATTTTCAAATTCAACCCTCAACTAAAACTAATATTTCATTTAATAACTAATAAAACACAACTTATATTAATACTTAAAATTTAAACATACATTAAACAAACTACAACAAACTATAGCAAACATGAAACATAAAATACGATAATTAAACATAAACCTACGATAATTAAACATAAAAATACGAATAAAAAAAACGAATCATCCGACACATAGCCCTCGTGACTCGAATAGGAGGCACTCGAATCGTCCTCACTCGATGGCACACGGGGCAATCCATTTTGTATTCGCCATGCTGCTCGACGGTTTCTCCGATCCTGTTTAGCTTTTGCTCGCTCCTCACGAGCTCTTGCCTCACTTTCTCCCTCTGCTTCAACACGTAACAATTCTTGCATATTTTGCTGAAATAGTTCTTCATCAGTCAACCCTCTCCAAATGGGTTGATCGGGTTGTTGTTGGATAACCAGTGGATTGAAAACCGGTGGTTGATGAACCGGTTCATTATCCGGTGTGAATACCGGAAAGATGTTTTCCGGTGGAGTGTTCACCGGTGCATACAGAATGCTGCTGGAGCTTGGGAATTGCTGAAAAAAGTCATGGTGACTTGGGAATTGCTGGGAGAAGTCCCGGTGAGTTAGGAATTGTTGAGAGAAGTCACGGTGAGTTGGGAACTGTTGGGAGAAGTCTTTGCGAGACATTGTTTGAGAGAATTGTTTGTGAATTATGTATGATTTGTGTGAGAATTATGTGTGAATGGGTGTGAGCAATAATGAGCTGTGAAGTGGGTGTTAAATAAGCTCATAAATCCCGCCCATTGATTTGAACTTGAAATTCAAAAAAATCCCGCCCACCAACTTTTGAATTTTAAACGTTTAAAACAATCCCGCCCACCAACTTTTGAATTTTAAATGTTCAAAACAATCCCGCCCATGTATTTAAATTTTAAACGTTTATACACCCCTATATAAAGCATACATTATCATACAATTTTGCATACACTTCACTTTCTAAAGCATACAATTCACTTCTAAATCATTTCACAATGAATAATCGCTGGTCCATGGAAGAAGAAACCTTGCTAGCTAACATATGGCTTAGACTTCACGAATCTAGAAACATTGGGAATGGACCTTTTTGGAATGTCGTTACACAAAGGTTCAACGATCAGACTGACGGTGAGCACCGTAATAAAAATAGTATGACGGCTCAATGGAATAGAATAAACCTTGAATGTCGTAGGTATAATGCTATTTACAAAGAGTTGTTGCGTACAAGTAAAGATCCTGAGCGTCTCAGAAATGCAAACCGAATTTATCATGAACGCCATGGAGGAGGGATAAAATATCAACATGTGTGGTTCATTCTGAGAAACACTTGGGCATGGGACAGGGACGATGAGTAATGGTGTTTTATGTTAAGTATTTCCGTATCGTGTCTTTGTATTTTCCGTATCGTGTTTATTTGTTTCTCGTATCGTTTGTATTTGTATTTCCGTATCGTGTGTATTTGAATAAATCAGTATCGTTTAAAAACTACAAGGGGATGTTTTGTAATAAACTATTTCTTGTAACCAAAATACAAAAAACTATAGAGGGGCCAAAAGTGTCATTTTTTTTTTTTTTACTTTCGGCAAGTTAACGCAGCGTTAGGGGCTTAAAGAGCCGCGTTAACGCGCCCTTAACGCCAACGAAAATATTAGTTAACGCACCCTAACGTGCGTTAACATGCCCTTAACGTGTTACTCCACGTTACCACTATTTGTGCTCTTAGAAATTGGATTTGAGGTCATTAGTAGAATATAACGGCGATAGTATGGTATTTACATGTTTTTACCCATTTAGATAATGGGTGGGTTAGCGTTTAGAAAATGTTCATCCTTGTTTATAGTAACTCAGTTCAACTCCGATTAGTCACTAAGTCACTTAGACTTATCGTTTCTAGTTTTTGGTGTTCTGTGTGAGTATATAAAGAAAATCAAGGTGCACTTTTGGGAGAATCGGATTTGCTTGCATATAGAGATGGCAACGGGGTCGGGTATGCAAATAGTAATACCATCCCCATCCCCAAAGTTAAATAGCTATCCCCATCCCCGTCTCCATCCCCGTCGGGGGTCACAATTACGTCCCTATCCCCGTCCCCGATGGGGAACGGGGATCCCCAATGGGGAATCGGAGATTTTTCCTGTTACATAATTGACATTTTAAATGTATTTCAAATATATTTCAAATGGTACTTGAGAGTGGGATTTTCTTCTGATAAGAAAAAGAAGTAAAATTATTCAGCATATAAAGATCATTATCAGATGCTCCAAAGTAGTTCAAATTCTATTAAAAGGTACTTCTACTTATATATTTACTAACTACACTGTATATAACATTAATCATTTTTAGCTTATACCACCCATTGCAACTTCAAACCCAAAAACAAACAAATCATGTACAATTTATTTAGCACAACCAACCTATTTTAAGTGTGGCAGTATCACAAATCAGTAATTAACATAAACAATTTTGCTAATTACTATCACTAATGATTCGAGTAACAAATTAACATACTTGATCCATCAAACCTTAACAAATAATTTGTCAAAATGCCGTAAAGTACATCGGAGAGTTAAAGCATCACCATAATAAAATACTAGTTAACAAATAATTTTTCCATCAAACTTTAACAAATAATTTGTCCACATATAATGTATTTTGTACAGAAAATATATTCGTGGACGAGTTCGGGGATCCGAGGGTATTACCATACCCGCCTCCATACCCGTTTTTCAGTATCGGGGATTCCCCGGCCCCATCCCGATACCCGGTCAACTCGGGGATTACCCGGTCAAATCAGGGTCGGGTATCGGATTCTCCATCGGGTTCGGAGTTTTTTGCCATCTATGTGACAAGCGACTCATTCTTGCACTTTGGTAATAGCTTGTAAACGTCCTAGTATTTCCAAAAGTTATATTATGTGTCAAAAATAGTTTTAAGTTAGAACTCCAACGTTTAACATGTTTATGTATCAAGCTTTGTGCCTTAGTAGTGTTTATTAGTTTTAACGGAGTGTTTGGCACAACTCCGAAAACACGTTTCCGCTTATGTTTATAACTTGTAAAACTACAGACATGTCAAGTAATGTATATCTAGTGGTTCTGCAAAATTTCATGACATTTCATTGAGCGCAAGTATGATTTCCAGAAATTGGTTTTGAGTAGAAAGCGTACAGGTGGATACGGTGTATCCCCAAATGGGGATACGGCGTATCTACTCAGATATATATAAAAAATTTCAATTTAGATTGGCCGTTTCAAAAAATCAATATAATTAAATTATAAATTATGTAATTCGGGTTATTCAGGTAAACCCGAAAACTGAACCGAGTTCAAATTCCCTTTTCGGTTCGGTTAAATCCAATTTAAATTCGGTTCGGTTTTACCCAAAAAAGAATTTAACCGAACTAACCAAACCGAATAACCCGATAACCAAACCGATGAACACCTCTAAGAAATTTCGTCTATTTAAGCGTTTGTGTACGTTCATTTGTCCGGCTAAACTTAAACAAACGAACACGAGTAAGCCTCCGTTCGTGTTCGTCCGGTTCGTTTAGAACCTTAAGGGTTTGGATTTGGGTGGGGTTGATTAGGGTTTTGTGATGGAGTGATGAATGGAGGAGATGGAGTTCATGTAATCGGAGTGTTTGCAAGTCTGCCATTGATGAAAGCTTGACGTTTTAGGTTATGGGATCGAATGGTAGGGTTTTAATTTAGTTCTAGTTTGCCCTAATGAGGGGAGAGAACTAATAAAAAAAGATAATTATCTATAAATGTATTTGAATGTCACATTTCTCAGTTTTGTTTAGTGATGATTTTTTTATTTTTATTTTATTTATTTATTTATTATTATTATTACTATTATTTTTATTATTATTTTTTTTTTGCAAATTGACATAGAGGATAACTTATCAGATGTAGCAAAACCAGCTGGGTAGGTAAAAAATACCTTTAAATGACCAAATTTGAAAGTTTGTTACCTCAATTTGCAAAAAAGTAAATAAATAAATAAATAAATATTTGATACATATAAAAGAACAGGATGACAAGTAAGATATATTTATAAGTAATTATCCTTTTTATATTCATTTATTACTAAACTGGTTTACTGTAGATGAATAGTGAAAGAAAATTTGATAATTTTTATTCCGTATTATTTAAATGAAAGATTTCTTTGATGATTGATATTTTTCATGAAAGAATTTGATAATTTTTACTCCGTATTATTTAAGTGTAAGTAGAGATGTATGTGTGTGTTTAGTGAGAGGGAAGATCGTACCGTTGAGAGTGGTAAATGCACTCTATTTATAGGTTGGCTTTCTTGTCATTATCTGGTGGTCATGGGTCGCAATAGCGAAATATTTAGGCGGGAAACATTTAGGCGGGAAACGTTTAGGCAGGAAACATTTAGGCGGAAAACTGCAATGTTTCCTCTTCTGGAGTCTTCACCACTTAAGCGCGGAAGGGTCCAGCTCCAGTTCGGAGAGGTCCAGCTCCAACCCGAAGAGGCCCAGATCCAGCCCGGATATGTCCAGCTCCAGCCCGGATATGTCCAGCTCTAGCCCGGACTCATTCTTTATGTCCTTCCCGGACCATACGTCATCAAACACTTTTTTGAAACCTATAACACCAGGTGCGAAGAGAAAAGTTCAGGGGCATCTCAACGTCCCGAGGAGCCTAAAAGGATTTCTCCGCTAGGACATTAGAAACTTTTATGACACTATAAACTAGCTTTGTTTGAGAATATGTTGGTTGGTAAAATATAGTTGAGACTGTACGTTGCTTTCCAAACTGGTAAAAATATGTAGCTTACTATGGGGTCGGGATCAGACCCAAATTCAAATCACACAAACAAAAATTTTGGTGTCATGTCAAAATTTTTGCTTCTGTTTTGCTGCTAGCATAAACAGATTTGTGAGTCCGATATCGGGAGGGCTTATGTGAAAAGTGGGGATCGATCCCAACTCCATGTGCTTATATGCCTAATGTGTGGTGTGCGGGAAGGGTCGCATCTGTCTAAATCCAGTTAAAATCACTCACCAAACCACTATTAGGAATAAAAGAGCATCAAAAAATGCGTTTAAACAAATACAAAATACATTTTTTTTCCCATACCTGCCCGGCTAAATTACCAAATCCAATCCTTTTACAATCTTGACAACCAAATGTTCTTTCTTTTATGTCATGTTTAAATGGGAAAAGAAATATAAAACAAAAAAACAAAAAACAAATGGCCAACTTGCAAATAAAGTTAAGAAAAGGAAGCCAACTAGAAACATAAACAAATAAAAGTTTAGTCAAAAGGCCGGCGAAATGGGAGGGAAAGGGTCCAAGTCACACACCTATATAAACTCTCACATCTTTCAAAGTGATTCAAACCAAAAATCACACATATTTACATATTTTTTCACACATAAAACTCATTTCTCCATTCAAGTTTTAGTCCATTATAATGGGGAAATACGTAGAGATATTGGATTTAGGAGTGAGAATGGCTGCTAGATTTCATTCTCATTGTCCTCAAACTGCTCGTATGTACTATCATCCTCCTTCTAACGACGTTATTGATAACGGATATGGTTCGAATGTCTCATCGATGTTTCAAGAATCTGCGAAAAGCACCCGGTTTCAGAAGAATATGAGTTTTAATACTAGAGAGATTGTTTTTTCTTCGGCTATGTAAATTGGAGGAATTTTGTATACCATTTTTTAATTCATTTATAATCAAGAAACAATTCTTTTTGATAATATTAGTATTTGATCTTATTGTCTTATTGATATGCTTTTTGTGTATTATTTTTTGCATATTCATTGAATACCTGACAACTTAAGATTATTTATTTGATCAAAGTTTTTTTTGTCTTTTTTTGCTGATATACAATTTTATGTCTATCAACTTATTCTGATTATAAACTGTTTGGAACCAATTTTTTTGGAGAGAAAAATAAATAAATAAATAAATAACTTCTGCTTAAATGGTAATAAGGTGGTTAGCAAATCCTAACTCTATTCAAATCAAAGCTAAAATCACTTGTTTTGGTGATATTTTGTACTCTTAAAAAAAATAAATAAATAAATAAAATAAATAAAAAAAAAAAAAAAAAAAAAAAAAAAAAAAAAAAAAAAAAAAAAAAAAAAAAAAAAAAAAAAAAAAAAAAAAAAAAAAAAAAAAAAAAAAAAACTCCTTAAACACTATTATATCTTGATGACTTCCGAGTTCTCTGTATCTCTACAATGGAAAAGGTAATTGTTGAAGTTAGAATGCATCAAGTTGTTAGCTGTTCTATTTATGAAAATATTATTATTTTAATTATATTATATTATATTAAGACTAATCAACGAACCTAGTCAAAAGTTGGCAACGATACATGAACTTGAAATGGACCTCCTTTTGTCACGTTCGTCACCCGTTATTTTTAGAATTTTCATTTTTGTTACAGTTGTTTAACACAAATTCAATAGTGTACACGTTAACTATGATGCTTTATGATGAATATAAATATAAAAATCTGAGTAATTATAAACACCGGTTTATGTTTAGTCACATCGAACTTAGTCGATAGTATAATTAAACTTGTGCGCTTGTAAAAATTGCACAAAAAAGTTTACTTGCTCACCTTAGAGTTGCATATGGTGTAATGTACCCCCTACATCTCCAATGCGAGGGCTATAATTTCACACCATTTTAGTCAAAATGAGAATATTTTTGAAATATTCTATAAATATGTTACTTCAATGTGTACACTAAACTTTACACTAAATCTAGCACTAAAGTAAATACTATTTTATATAATACTCACAGACTTAGGATCAAATGAGAAGAAAACTTAAAATGAGAAGAATGAGAAATAACTATAGCCACACATTAGAGATGCATTAACTTGAATTAGATGCATCTCTAATCTTTTAGATGCACTCTAATATATTTTCTAGCAAAAAATTAGATGCATATACATATATTATATGCATTTAATCAAGTTAGGCGAATTCTATGTATTTTTCGTCTACTGCGGGTCAAATTTGTTGTTAGTGCTACTTTGCATCGTTTTCACTTCAAAAACACTTTCGAAACTAATTGGGACGCATCTAAATGAATAGAGATGCATCTAATTCAACTGGATGCATCTCAAATGTGTGGTTATAGTTATTTCTCATCCTTCTCATTTTAAGTTTTTTTCTCACTGGATCCCTACTCAATACTCACAATAGTATTTTTATTGTTGCCTTTCTAAAAAAAATATGACAATAGTATTAATATATTAGTGTATGATAAGGATATCAATAAAAAACTAAATTAAAGTATATGGTTGAAAGTGAAACTTTTGTGCATTTAGTGCAATGAAGAGTATAGCACTATATTTAGTGCATTTTAGTGGTTACTATTCATTGCACTAAAATAGTACTTACAAAATATAGTGCTAACATTCGAGTGAATTTTATGTTCTTTTTGCACTATCTTAGTATAAAAAGTATATAAAATGCATACATTGAAGATGCTCTAACAAAAAACTTTTAAACTTAAGCGTAATGATCACCAAACCAACTACCTTCAAGTTAACGCAACATCATCACTTAACACCACCAAACCAAAATATGCGTAAGCGCTCGTAACAGTGACCATCAAATCTACCATCAAACTCTTGTTTTCTTACAAAATTATATTTATTGTTTTATCTCTTACATTAAACTTTTATTCAAGTAAAGGTTTATATTTCATTTTTAGAATTTGGAAAGAAGAGTACTTTTTCTAAGATTAAGAGTACTTCTTCTTTTTATAAGATTAGACGAGTACCCGTGCATAGCAACGAGATTTTATAGTGACAGATAGTTTATTGATAAAAAAAAGTTTATAGGTTATAAACGAAAAATAATAAAAGTTTGAAGATTTGGGAATTAAACATAATGTTTTGATACCCGGTTCAACCCGGGTGGTTCAACTGGTTGAACCGTTTCGGTCGAAAAACGGGTTTCAAGCGTCCCGGGTCAACCCGGTTTGTGTTTTAATTGGTTGTATTTAATTTGGTAGATATGTTTTTAATTGGTTGTACAATGTGAATAAATCATTGTACTTTTAAGTAATGGATAATGTTTTGAAACTCGGTCGACCCGGGTGGTTCAACCGGTTGAACCATTTCGGTCGAAAAATGGATCGATTTAAACTGGGTCAACTTGCTAGGTTGGGTCGAAAACGGTTCAAATTAAACTGGGTCAACTCGTCGGGTTTGAAGCGTCCCGGATCAACCCGATTTGTGTTTGAATTGGTTGTATTTAATTTGGTAGATATGTTTTAAGTTGGTTGTACAATGTGAATAAATAATTGTACTTTTAAGTATTGGGGTGTTTTAATAAGAGTATTAATTACATTTAACTTTCTCTCTCATTTGACCATTGTTGAAAACTCAAAATTTTACTTTTGATCATTTTTATATTATAGGTAGTGCTCCCTCCGTCCCAAATTTATTGTCCACTGTTGACTTTTTTAGTTTTTCTTCTTCAACTTTGACCTTAAATATTTTTGTGGGTGTTATATAATATTTGATGCAAAATATATAAATGGATTGTGTTTTAAGTGTACTTTTCAATGGTATAATTTTTCATCAAGTATTATATAATAAAAAAAAATATATTTATGGTCAAAGTTGAACCACTTTGACTTTGAAAATTCAAAGTGGACAATAATTTTGGGACGGAGGGAGTATAGATTAAGAATTTAAGAGTACTTCGTATGATTAGAATAGGAAACGCCAATTGTTAATTTTATAGTAAACAATTTATAAAAATATAAACATTTTAACCCCACCTTGAAACATTATAAATGAAAGGGATTAAGTCATAGAATAACAACGAACTTTTTTCATTGTCTCATTTTGATATGTGAACTAATTAAAATATGTGCAATAGCAACAAACTTTCATAAGTGTTCCAATCTGCACATTTTAATGACGTATTATTCCTGAATGTCTAACACGTGTCACCATTTATAATGTGGTACGTCATCAAAATGTACAGATTGGAACACTTATGAAAGTTCGTTGATATTGCGCATCTTTTAATTAGTTCACGTACAAAACGAGATCAAAATGTGCAGATTCGAACATTTATGAAAGTTCATTGCTATTAGGGGTGAGCATCGGTCCAGGACCGGACCGGACCGAGGACCGAATTAACCAAGACCGAGGACCGGACTAAATGTGGTCGGTCCGGTCTCGGTCCGTCCGTCCGTCAGTCCGGTCCAACAAGGCCAAATAATCGGTTTGTGTCTGGACCGGACCGAACGAACCGAGGACCGAATTAACCAAAAACCCAAGACCGAGGACCGGATCGAATGTGGTCGGTCCGGTCTCGGTCGGTCCGGTCCGTTCGGGTCGTTTCCTCAGCCCTAATTGCTATTCTATGACTTAGGTGGTGTTTGATTTGAACTTAATTGACTTAATATGAAAAAACTTAATTTATCAAGTCATGTGAAAAGTTGTTTGTTTGTCACTTAATCAAAAGAAATGACTTAAAATAATAAGTGACAAAACTGAGGGTCTCCACATTAAGTCATCCGTTAATTAAACATGACTAAACAAACAAGCCCNTGTCTTCTTCCGTTAAACACGTCACATAAACACAAATTACATGGTATCAGATACATACCAAAATAAATAATACTCCGTAATAAATAAATAAAATACGTTACGAATACATTTTGGACCGTTGGGATGACTTTTCCTTGCACTCACACCAAACCCAGCCTAAAGTGGCACCACCACACGGGGTGCTGGCAAGGCCGTAATGACCAACCGCGGGTGATGAAGCACCTCCTCAGGTGGTGAGTGGTGTGTGGTGCCGTTAAGCCCAGCCTTTATAGATTTTACATTTTAACGCAAAAGGTAAATTTTATGGAAATTTGGTACCTTACAATTTCATGCAATTCTCACTGCAAATCGCCGTTCCTAGAGAAAATTATCGAAAGTAATTGTAAAGATGACACCGCTTTTTAACACAGTTTACGATTTTAAATAACATAGTTTACGATTTTAAATAACATAGTTTACTTATTATAATTTGCACAAAGACCCATAAAATCAAGAAATATATAAATGAAAAAAAATCCTCAGGGTACTCTTTTTACTAGTAAATAGTATTAATCGAGAACAAATACTTCACAGCTTCACATGACCGATTCCACCTTTAAATGACCCATACAATGGTCTTGATCTCCTGAAACTGAAAATATCTTCAATATCAACAAGATTGTAATCAGTGATGTCCGGTTTCTCCTCTCCAGAATGTGCGGTCGCATATACTTGCACACTTAACGCCTTCTTTTGTGGAGCACCCGCTTTTATATGTTCATCGTAAAATTGGATCAATTCTGCCTTTGTCAATTGCTTCAATGCCTCAACCTATTTCATCACAATTGTTAAAATCAGACTACTTTCACGTCCATATTTGGTCTGAATAGAGAATATTTTTGTGACAGTATTACTGGAATGTGTCAAAAGGCTAAAAAGAAAGTGATAGTCGGATATATGTAGAAAATTGCATTTTAACATTGCATATAATTTTGTGATGAATGCGATACGTCTTATCGACAAGTGTTCTAGATTACATATAATGGGTTACTAGTAAAACCACTAAACTTCACCATTTCAACCGCTAAACCCTTGAATTATTTTTTTGTTGCAATAGTTTATTCTTTAAACCTCTTTATTGTAAATTTATGCAAAAAACTTTAGGGATCACGGCAAGACCAAATATAAAAGCTAAGGGATTTAATAGAACAAATGAATACAGTTCGTTGATTAAATCTAACATAAAAAATAGTTAAGGGAAGAAATTATTGTGAAAAAATATTGAAGCGTTAAACTGCCAAAACGATGAAAGTTTATTGCCATTATTTACCCTAAGTTTTATATTTAAACAAAAAAATACTAATTCAAACAAAATAATACCAATTGTCCAGAATTCAGTTTCAAGCCATTTTTTAACTTTATCGAAATATGGGCATATGTTCTAAACATGAAAAAGTTTCATACCTCGTATTCTTTCCTGTCAAATTTGAGGGTGCCATCCTGGATTTCTCGCCAATAGTATCCAGATTCTTCTCGTAAGTTCTTGTGCTTCTCAAGCTTCATCTCAATCAGTGCGGTAACGTTGCTCTGTACCATCAGATCAGAAATTTACATAACAAGACCACTATTCATCATTTCGTATCAAGATTTCAAGTTACTCTACTAAAATAAGTCCATATATTATTTCACCGGGTATTAACCCTTTACTCTTAAGTAAGTCCATATCAACACGATTTACGATATAGAGTAAGCTCAACCAACCAACATTATAAACTCAAATTTCAAAATAAGCATAACCCAAAATTAGCTTCAAGGGGAAGAGGTGTAAAGAAATGTGACAACCTTCTTATACAAAAGGATATGCTTAGGGCCCCATCAAATCAAAGAATATGTAATAAGGGTATTACGCCATACCAACATGGCAACATGACAGAAATTCATTAAGGAAAATTATTAAGTATTCCGACATCTGACCTTGAATTCATCATCTGGCATCTCATAAAGTTTACTCTCAAACGTCTTAAGAAATGCCTGAACCCTTGACTCGATATGTTTAGGGCCCTATCAAATCAAAGAAACGGGATTAGTTATTAGTCAAGTCATGCATCATACAAATAGAACAGAACAAATTGCTACCTTCACAGTAGATTGTATTATGAACTGTACTCCACGAATGCCAGAGTCGTTCCTACATTAACCAATTTATAAGAGTTGATATTAGTTACATAGACTTTGTGTTATAACATATAACATAGCATTTCCCTTTGAAGAAATGTCAAGGCTTCAAATACCTCTGCATAAGCACGGTGATATAACCAAGTTGCTCAACTGATCTAAGTTGGTGGAAAGCTGGTTGTTTAGCAATAAGGGCAACAAGCTGAAGTTTAATGTTCAACTTAAAATCATCCTGATGTACCTGCATATAATAACATACACACCAATCAATACAGGTCCATTTACTGCATACCAGATAATTTGTAGCAATATCGAGACATTATACTCATGAAATATTTTTTGAGATTTTAATCGCCATCCCAATTTCCTAACAGTGAGAATTTTTAACTGATTATTTACAATGTTGTCCGTTTTGTATTCCCTTTAACTTTCATCTTAATTCTGAAAAATGATAAGTTTTACATATGCCAAATCGAAAGTAGTTGAAACTTAGGCATCAAAACCCTTCAGTCAACTTAGTGGATTATACCTGAATGTAGTGAAGAAGAGCAGAATTTTCATCACTTGGATTAAGACCCTCTTTGGTATAGCAATAATTGACACCCTTTTCAAGATTGACGATCCTATTCGACAGATGTTGTGCTGGGAATAGTTTCTGAGATAAAGGTTTGGCGCCCTTAAAAAGTACATTTTCAACATGTTGGATCATTGATTCGGCTTCATTTGGTTCAATATTCCCTGACATGAAAGTAAAACAGAATATAAAAGTTATATAATAATATCGCAAAGAAAAAATGAATCATCTGCAGTCGAGAAACTAACCTGCTGCATAGCACTCTATGAAGGTCCTTGACAAAATTTGAGGATATAATCTTGATAGATCTTCAGGTCCAAGAACAGTAAGAACTTCGAGCTCGTCATTCCAATGCCAGTTCTGATCTTTTAGAAGTAATGAGCAATTATACATGGCCTGCTGATATGGTTGTTGAAACTTGAAGTTTTCATATTCCTTAATGACCAACTCCTACAAAAAGGGAAAACAAGTATGCATTAAAATTCCTATAAGAAAGTGCAATATAATGCCTCAACAAAAAGAATAAGCAGTCTTTCAACAGCGCGCCTCTTAAGCAAAATAATGTTGAATTGTTTTTGGAAAAGATGCAAAAAAAACTTCAGGTCGAAAAGACATCAACTGAGATACAAGAACAGTGAAAGCCACCAAGATTGCAACACAAGTGAACAAGTCAGGTTACCTTGATCACATAGAACCTGTCAGGTTTTACTTCAAAAGTAGCAATTTTCTCGATTACTGTCTCAAGTAAGATCTTCAACTTGTGACTATATCCAGTCAAAGTCACCTGAATCATTATAATACAACAATTAGTTCAACAAGAATAACTTTCTAGTATATATATGTTAGTGTGCGAATAACTTCTACATCTTTCTATAATAGTATGCTCCAAGAAATTCACTTTTAGTTTTAAGGTCAACGGGCATTTTTAACTACAAAATGTCAAACATTAAAGAATTTCAAATGTTTTCAACTGTTCCATTGACACATGATAGCAATGTGAATATAGAATACCAACACAATATGATAAATCATTTACCTGGAAACCATGATCTGTGTGAGAAATGGCATAATAAAGACCGGCAACCTGAGCATCGTAAGCTACAAAGCCAAAATAAGAGGTCTTAATAATGTAAACAAATTTGTCTGTGCTACAAGAACCAAAAATCATAACACATATGTCATAAACTCGATAACTATACTCAACCAAGCAAATTTGAAATAGATAAGCATACTGAAAACTTGAATTAAGGGAGCTTAACGACTAACCATATTCATTTAAGTAATCCATCAATAAGCGTGTTGAAATGTCAGTAAGAACGTTTGCTTCAGGTGAGCTGCCACCAAACGGACAGTAGAAATCTAACTTGACATAAGCTTTGGGAGTGGAAAATGTCGTATCAGGCTTGTAATATAGCCTTGAATATTCCGATTTCCTCAACATAACTGGAACATTCACCTGTTATAAAATTCAAAGGGCAACGAGTCAAATTTTGAAAATAAAATTTTCACTTGAATTATAACTGACACGAATCATACCTTATCTTTAACATTCTTAATTGACAAGTCAGTAGGTATAAAGACATTAGGGCTAGGCAAATGTAGGTGTTCTTCAGGGGCTTTTTTCATCCATTCCTGTAATTAACCATATAACACTCATTAATTTAGAATTCATGTTAAAAAGCTGCCAGATAATGTTATAAATGTTTAGGTCAATACCTGAATGATGGAACTCGTGATTTTTTCAACAGAATATGCAGTTCCATACCATGGCTCTTTTCGGTCAGTCTGTCCCTCAAAGTTTGTTGACTCCCAAAAAATTCTGGGGAGGAAAAGCAATTTAGATAACTCAACAAATTCATCATAACTTAAAAAATCATATATTAATATATATGTCTGGTAGAAAACTAGTTGATTATTAACTTACCTGACATTGTTCGGCGTGAGCTGATTTAGTATAGACTGAAGAACCTCTGGCGAGAAGTTTGAAGGTAAAGACGAACCAACTAGCCAATCTTTTGCAGGATATAACTGTCATGTTGTTAAACGGATTTATATGAACAAGTAACCAACAGAAATTTATAAACCTAAGACCTTTAATAACTTGTCGCAGGATATAGAGGAAATAAACAGAAAAGGGATTAAAAAGTATGTTTGAACCTAAGCCGTCTAGTAGTACATATTGTGACAAAGTACCACATATTACTGTATGTAATTGCAAATATAACAAGTGTATTAAATGAATGACAAACAGTTATAAGGCTTATGATATGAAGATGCAAAATACCTGCATATTTGATGAAATTTTCACCACATAATCCATTGGAGGAATCTTATCTTGATAATGGAAACTCGTCTCACAGATTGCTGCAAGCTTTAAGAATCATATCAAAATAGCATTGTTAGAAATATGAAAAAGCATGCAACATAAACTAAAATAGGAATCCATACAGCATGAATCGACTACAAATACAGAAAACGGCAACATATGATACCCCAAGAAAATTAAAATATTTAAAAAATGTTATAACTATTAAAGAACAAACCATCAAATTAAAGTTAAAATACACACACACACACACTCACAAGTCTGAATGGGTACCTCATCAAAGATCCACTTGCAAACACCAGATTGTTGCAAGAGTGAAATGTATTTGAAAAGGAGCCCAATGATATGTTCAACATTTTCTGGTGTTTCCGGTAAACAAATCCATGGTCAGTATCACATAAACGAGAAATAAGTCGTAACAAATATCTCAACAGACAGGCTGTTGAAGAAAAGTTTTAAAAAGAAATGAACGTGTACACATATATATACAAAGGACAAGAATCACCGACCATGACCAGCATCACTTAAATCAATAACCACTTTGAAGAAAGAAAAGTCCACAGTCCAATCTGATTCACCAGCAGATAAACTTGTCGCCCAACCTGCAACCAGTTTCGTGTCACTTAACAATTGTAGATAATCGAACCAAAAATGCCCCTTTAATGCGAAAAAATTTGTGAAAAAGAAAAATCAGTGTCACACCCTTGTAACGATTAAAAAAAAGAAAAAAAGCAACGACAACAACAACAATATGGGACGCATGTATTATGACTTCAACTTTTCTACATATTCACATTTAGTCACAAATTATGCTTTAGTTAAAAACTTTAAACATCTTAAACTGACATTGTGAAGTAAAAGCTCATAGACAGAAAAAAGCAAAGACTTTTAGTTTCAGTTATGCATAGAAGACTAATTTGAACTAAAAAAACTTGTTAATAACCGTATTGCACAAGTATAATGGCACCTTTTAAAATAACAAAAACACATATACACAAGATGAAGGGAAATGGTACGTCAAACAATGTCAGTTGTTGAAAACTCACCCAAATTTTTCAAGACATAGAAGAGAGATCCTTCTCCTTCATGACCAATCAAATGACCAAGATACCTGCTTGGCCCTTCCATATAATGATGAATGCCAGGCGTAATCGGCCATGTAATTCTCAGTTTGTTACCACGTTTTATAGGAACAGTTTTGACAACAACCTGAAAAACAAATGCAATTCCACGATAATAAAATATTTATCTCGATACCATAAATGTTTAGAAGAGTCAAGCAGCTACACTTGAAATAATATATAACAACTATCACTTATGTGAATACCTGAAGATGTTCAGAGGTACAGGGCTGACCAGGAAAACTAGGCGGCTTACGGTCAATAGTCTTTATTTCTTGGAATTTGCTCAGTACGCTACTTTCAATTTTATCAAGGCTTTCTGAAGATATATTAATATTATTAAAAATGCATTACTAGCGGATTGACGAATTATCCATATGAGGCTTTTAAAACCTGAGACATGCATACCTTTTGAATACACAACTAGATTCATGAGATTGGCTGAGTAATTTTCTTTGTAGAATTTAAGGAGTTCATCCCTTGTATCTATCCCTCTTGCCTTTGGCTTTACTTCAAGCGTATCCCAATTTCCTATTCACAAGACAGCATACAAAAACACTGGTTTTACATAGCAGTTTTCAAAACCCTAAATTTTGTGACAGGCACTCCAACAAAGGATATAAAATGCAAGGAATAAGGCAAGAAATCATTACACAAGAAAGAATTGAAATGCTGACCTGTACTGAACTTGTGGTAAGGATGATCTTCTGCACTAAGATGTTTTTGCAGCTGCAAATTATAGTCGACCCAAACAAGAAAATTAGGTTGCGTTTAGTAATAGAAAAGTTTTCTTAGTTTTCATTTTTCAGTTTTCTTGAGAATAGGAGAGCTATTCTTTCTCTAGAGAACGCTTGAAAACGTGTTTAGATGGGGTTTTCTAAAATGGGAAACTTATGGAGAACTCATAAAAGGAGTTTTCTAAAACTTAGTTATAAACTTAGAAAACAGGTTTTCCATCATTCCAAGAAAACTTTTGGAAAAACCCCAATTTGAACGCGTTTTCTATTTTCTTAGGTTTTCTAGGAAAATCTTTCTGGAAACAAAGGAGTTTTCCATTACTAAACACGCCCTTAGATCTTATTTTTTTTCACATAGTAAACCTATTGTATTAGGTGCAATGCTTTCACTGTGATAAATATGTAGAACCAACTTTACCTGATTAACTCTCCATGCATCAGAGAGTAAATTCTTCTGATTCTCTGTTTAAAAGAGCGGAAAGAGGATGTTAGTAAGAGATTGTCAATGAAATATACAGTAAATGAAAACCCAACTAACTAAATGGTTGCTGACCAGAGTCAACGGCTTTTATTTCCCTTGTAGTTGCATCGGAAGACATCAATGGTTTGATAAAGAACTGTGCAAATCTATACAAGAGAAACGACATGTCAAATAAAAAACGGAAACTGCCACAAACTAATGAAAGAATGATAGATACCTATCTAAAGCCTCTTCAAAACAGTCGGCATTGACATCAAAGTAATAGTTGGTGTGCTCAGAGGATGTGTAGGCGTTGGTTCGACCTCCATGCTATAAGTAGATAAGATATATTTGAAAAAATGCGGATATCTGATATGATAAAAAGCTAGACAATAACATCATATTACATGCCACTTTGTAATGAATCATCTATCTTGAAAAAGTATTAATCTATCTGCTTAGGGTCAGTCCTTTTACTGAACATAAATTTTCTCAAGACTGCCAGCAGGAATGTGATATACACACACATTGGTGGAACTTGCAAGTTGCAACTCATAATTGAAAGAGCAAACACGTGAACGAATTTACTGCCGGAGGTAAAACTACATTCTCTACAATTTTTGCAATAAATTTGTGCTGATCACTTCAGTGGTTTACCTAAATACATAAAAACTAATATATGCTAATTTACTTTAAGTTAGCCAACACATACTCTTGGTAAAACTACTTTAATCACTTTTACATTGAACTCTTAGTAATGCTACTTTTATCATCTGTTGTCTTGGTGACTCTTGCACTAATAACTATCTATATGGAAGTACAAATCAGGGCCTGAGAATTGCTTTTTTATGAAATAACTTGAGCTCTAAAGAAATTAAAGCAATAATATCAAGTACCTCAGATATGTATGTAGAGTAACTGTCCTCCAAAGGATACTTCTCACTTGCATAGAACAGCATGTGTTCTGCAATTAAATATAACAAGAAATAAATTAAGCATTATAATAGTTCAAAAAGCCTAAGACTCGTAAGTCTTGACTTACAGAAGTCTACTATTTAGACAAAAATTAACAGGACATATTATAATTAATAAATTAAACTATGCATCGAAAGAACGTGCTGGCTTCTCATATATAGCATTTCAAAATACACCACAAACTTGTGATGCACTGATGCTCAATGAAATAAGTGAAAGAAACTAGAAGTTGTCAACTAGTGTGCAATAGTGCATTACAAAATCCACAATGCTAGGTTTATCAAAGGGTTAATAAATAGATGAAATGCTTCTTAAAATAAGCCCTGGAACCAGGGTGAGATATATATCATCATGGCATGAGAAAGTTTCACGTTATAAACATTTTCTTTGTGACCAACCAAATGTGGGTAACTTATTGAACCTGATAATATCCATTTCGTCTAAACTTAATAAAAGTTTTAGTATAGTAAGTAATTAGCTTTTTGAAATCTTTATGGTTGGTAACATGGCATGACTTGACAACCTCAATCCATTATCGTAATATTGCACACCATCCTAAACACACGTTAACACCCATCATAACATCCATCGGCCACTTGTGGTTTCTGAATCATCATCATCTAGTGTTATTATTATAAGCTATAAAAGATGCTTTCTACCACAGCCACAAAAGACTAAACATCCCCTGACCCCCTCCCCCGTCTCCTAAAAGTAGCGGGTGATAGCCTTTACACTATTTTTTTTTTTCGAAAGACACGTTTACATTTTGGCCCAATTCCAACCAAGTAACTTGGGGGGTGTTTGTTTAAGCTTTTATGATGGGCTTATTAGCTTATATAACTAAAATAAGCCCGCGCACGTGACAGGCTTAGGCTTGGAGCTTATATGAGGGGGAGTTTATAAGCCCAAAATTATATACATGTGCTTTATGTTCATTTCACTTCTTTGGGGTGTTTGTTTCGGCTTATATAGTTGGCTTATGGCTTATTTGGTTTTGGGCTTATGTTTCATAAGCTCACTTTTTGTGGCTTATTTTGAAACTTTTCGGCTTATATATATTTATTATGTCATAATAAGCTTTATAAGCCAAAAAGCTGCAAAATAAGCCATAAAAAAGTGAACTTATGAAACATAAGCCGAAAACCAAATAAGCCATAAGCTGGCTATATAAGCCGAAACAAACACCCTCTTTAACTATAATAAGCTAATCTAAACTCTAAAAATGGGCTTAGGAGCTTATGATATAAGCGTAAGCCCAAAACAAAACCTTAGACAAACACCCACTTAACTATTTCTACTTCAAAACAGCCGGTCTCATTTACGCTATATGGTATATACTACTAGTATCACTCCGTTTATCCTTACGAGCACAACTAACAGTGATCACATACACAATAACAACATCCAAAAAAAAAACATAACTAACATTAAATAAAAAACAAAAAGCCATAGTATCATATACATACCAAGGAAATGAGCAAGGCCTTCAAGACCATTAGGATCACTAAAAGAACCAACACCAACACACATTGAAGCAGCACACTAAACACAAAAACACAAACATAATAATCAAACCCACAATTTCATTAAAAAACAATAAAAACAAAACCCATAAAGATAATTATAAAAAGTAAAAACCTTATCAGTATCAGGATCAGATATGAGAAGAACTTGAAGAGAATTAGGAAGAACGATTCTTTTGTACTCCCTTGTGTCTGTTCTTGGTTTCATTATCTCATCCTTTCCGACCACCATGTTTGTTTCTTCAGTTGCGTTTTTTTTTTTTTTTTTAGTCGGGGAAAGGGTGAGAGAAGTTACGATGAGAATTTGTGATTTCTTGGAGGACAAGACCAAAGTACGATGTGTTTATGTGTTTATTGTTCTGCCAATTAAAGAGTATCTCTTAAAAGAAAAAGAAAAAATATATATGATATTTTATATTAATTTATTATATTTAATTGACTTTTTGATTAAAAAAATAATAAAAATAAAAGACGTTTTTAATTGACAGGATTAAGATATATATACTATCTATAATGGAAAAATGGTCAAACTTGAAAAATTGAGTCTTGAAAGTTGAGTATTGAAAGTCAAATGTGAGAGAAAATTAATGTAATTAATACCCTAATTAAAACACCCCATTACATAAAAGTACAATAATTTATTCACATTGTACAACCAATTAAAAACATATCTATCAAATTAAATACAACCAATTAAAATACAAACCGGGTTGACCAGGTAATTTGACCCGTTTTCGACCCAACCAAGCAAGTTGACCCGGTTTAAATCAACCCATTTTTCGACCGGAGCGGTTCAACCGGTTGAACTACCCGGGTCGAACCGGGTTTCAAAACATTATCCATTACTTAAAAGTACAATGATTTATTCATATTGTACAACCAATTAAAAACATATCTACCAAATTAAATACAACCAATTAAAACACAAACCGGGTTGACCCGGGATGCTTCAAACCCGGCGGATTGACCCGGTTTAATTTGACCCGTTTTTTACCCAACCTAGCAAGTTGACCCGGTTTAAATCGACCCATTTTTCGACCGGAACGGTTCAACCGGTTGAACCACCCGGGTCGAACCGGGTTTCAAAACATTATCCTTTACTTAAAAGTNGAGAATTTGTGATTTCTTGGAGGACAAGACCAAAGTACGATGTGTTTATGTGTTTATTGTTCTGCCAATTAAAGAGTATCTCTTAAAAGAAAAAGAAAAAATATATATGATATTTTATATTAATTTATTATATTTAATTGACTTTTTGATTAAAAAAATAATAAAAATAAAAGACGTTTTTAATTGACAGGATTAAGATATATATTTAAAGCCTAAAAACATATCTAATACATAAATAACTTGCACAATTGTATTATGCAATTTCTTTCTCCAAATTTCCACCAATCATTTTTGAAAATCAACCAATCAAATTATTAGGTACATTTGTAGGCATAATTAGTAGGCACAACAATTATTTTTCTTTACTAAATTTAAATAATAACGTTAACCAATGTTGTTGTCGTAAATGAATGGTAACAACATTTAGGTAACACACTAGCTTTGGTGGTAAGGTGTATGTTTTATTAGGCTAGACATACTCGTGATTTGCAGATGACCTGTCACATCAGCTTTCTCTCTCTGACGATCTGACGACGACAAATCTGCCACCGTGGGGCGACCGATTTTTTTTTTTTTTTTAATTCAAATATTTTAAACAACAAATTTAAACTTCATTAAAAATAAAAATATTACATAAATTATCCAAGTAAACATTAAAAGCATTACATATATTATTCAAGTAAACATTAAAAGCATTACATAAATTATTCAAATAACATTAAAAACATTACATAAATTATTCATCGTTATCGTGATCTTCACTTGCGTCTTCGTCTTCGTCTTCATTCTTTTAATTGACTTGATTTCCACGATTTCTCCAAACGTGTTTGATCAAATCAGATTTTAAGTTTAGATGAGTTGCTGGGTCCTAGAGCTCCTGAGTAACTACTAACGATTCTTCATGCGATCTTAAGGGATCATGATCACGTTGGGCCTCATCTTCGAACCATGTAGGACATATCGCCCGCTCCTTGTGTCGAATGATCATATTATATAATATGACACATGTGTACACAATATTTTGGAGATCCTGTTTATACAGCCCTCAAACCGAAACTTTAAGCATTTTCCACTTCCTCTTCAACACACCAAAAGCTCATTCCACATCTTTCATTGTTGCTTCGTGCTTCCTCTTGTACAAAATTCTTTTTTCGTCACCCGTGGGAGGATCTGAAATAGACTTACTAAGAACGGCCCATTGTGGATATATCTCGTCAGTAAGATAATATCCCCTTTTATAAGCTACATCATTAACCTCGAATTCAAGGTCTGGTGCTCTCCCAGATTTGATATCATTGAAAACAGGGGAACGACGTGAAACGTTTATATCATTATTCATCCGGGAGACACCAAAGAATGCATGCCAAATCCATAAAAATTTGAGAGGCGACCGCTTCCAATAAAAATGAATAGATGTGGCCCGTGATAACTCCATGATAACCTTGCAAAAAATACAGAGACATTTACGGGCTGTTGTTGCAGACATTTGTAGATACTCGTCAAGAGAATCAGGAACTGTCGCATATCCCAATTGACGAATTACCGTAGTACACTTGACTAATGGGGAATACCAAGTACGCCCTTACAATCAGGAGTTTGTAAATAAGGAGAACAATCGTATGCCTAATAATATGCCTAAGCATATGTGTCAGCATCCTATTGGAGAAAGCAGGGGGACCCACTTCTTCACAAACCAATAATTTATTGCCACATCTGTTAGGCACACAATTAGTCACATATTTTAGGTCTCCCAATCATTTTCCTTATCATAGTCATTTTGACCCGTGCAATGCATGGTTTTGTTTCCTATCAAATGAAAACCTCTTATTTATGCCAAGAACATGTTTTTATGTTGGATGTGAAAAACCGACCCAATTTTCTCTGATAAGTATTTAAACATAAAATAGCCTAATTCACATTCTAAAGGTCAGCGAGCATCAAGTCTCTGATAACGATCAGAGAGAATGTCACTTCATAACTATCAAAGTAAATTTGATAGTGATGCGTGAGATTGCACCATCGCAAAAAGGTTTTACTTCTCAAGGGATCTTGAGAAACTTGCAATCCCCACCAGGCAGTGTACCTGACCGATGTAGTATAGTGTAGTGGCAAGTACCGGGGGATTGATCGTTCTCTAGGGGAATAGTCTCGTTAGGATTGAAAAACTACTCTAATAGGTTTAGGGGTGAGGGAAGATTCTTTTTGTATTTTTGTATTTTTTTAGAAAGCAAGTAAAAATCTCGGGTTTGAAGGAGTGGGAGGAATTAGTTGCTAATCAACTAACCCAAATAACTACAATTACAAATAAAATAAAATAACAAGAAAGTAAATGTTGTGAAAACTATTATGGAGAGAAGTGTGTTTACTTAGATTTCCTTACTCCCTAACTATCTTTTACCGATTGATTAGTGTGTATTAATTGCGTGGATTACGGATTGTATTCCTTAATACCGGTCGTGGGGGTGTGTACGGACTTCCCCAACTCTACAAGCTCCTACTTCACTCCTATGTCGAGCCGGCTAAGAAGCTCCTAACATGGGATCACTAGAATTCGCTCATGCATTAAATACAATCAAATAACCTTAGTACACCTTGGTTCATGTTTCTTAAGACATTCAAGCATGTTACCAATTGGAAGTCTGCCAGTTTTCTTAAGCCTAACATCGATAAACATTCATCCAATACAATTAATAACACACCATTCAATCAATAATCAATAGTTAGGTTTCATTAGATCTAAGCAAACACAAAGAAAATCTAGCCTAGCATGTTAAACGAAAGACAAGAACAAGATAGAATCAAACAACACATAGACATATTGAATGATTAATTGATTATTTATCTTCAATGTAACATGGAAGATCTCAAGGTGAAAAACCTTGAAAAAGCTGCTGAAAATCATCTAGGGTTTCTCCTTAAAAAGTTCCACCCTAATGACTAAAAATTATGAGAATATATATAGAAAATAAGATCTGACGGCGTCTCGTTATAGCCTTGACGCCGTCACCTCGCCGTGATTAGGGTTTCTTGATGGCCTTCTTGACGCCTTCCCTCTTTAAACTCCAAAAAATCGTTCTGGCTTATCAAGGTCTGACGCCGTCCAAGGTACTGTTCCAGCAGAATTTGGCACTTTGTCGAATTCTTCACTTTTATGCTCCAAAAACGTCCAAAATGCTTCCTTTTCCAGAATTTCTCTCCAAAGTACCTAAAATGCCAAAAGGAACGATTTAGGGCGATATTTGATCAAATAAATACGATTTAGGGCTTAAATGACTCCCGAAAAGCGGTACACTTTTCGCCTCATCAAATACCCTTACATTTGTAATCTCCGTGCTTATTATGATTGAAGGGGAACGATTATTTGTTGTAATTACTTTTATATTAGTGTTAAATGACCCCTAACTTGTATTTTGATTAGAATAAAAGCAAGTTAGGGGTCATTTAACACTAATATAAAAGTAATTACAACAAATAATTGTTCCCCTTCAATCATAATAAGCACGGAGATTACACACTAGCACCTCACAAGCAGTGTTTAGATACTCACATCTCTCAGGTGTCATAGAATTATATCTCATAAATGAAAATGGACAATATCTCTCACTACCTGTCATAGCAAATAGATTACCATAGGCTTAGGAAAGGATCAAAAACCTTCTCCACTAGGCGTAAGCACCTAAGATAAACTATCAAAGAGGACTTTACAAAAAGGTTGTAATGAGGTGTAGGGATATGATTAACACGGTTTTGTTGGATAAGGGATATTTTACTGGTGGCGAGTTAAAGATCTTTATTAATTACATGTACAATATGGCGTTGCTAAGCCAAGACTAGACTCGACTTAAACTAATCAAAAACTAACAAAAATATAAAATAAACATAAAAAGAAACGGGATGGTAGTCCGTATGTTTTTTTCTACTTTTCTTTTTCTCATTTTTTTGTATTTTTCTTGATTTTTTCGATTTTTTCGATTTTTTTTTTTTNTAGGGGCCTCGGTTCTCCCCTTACACTTGAACTTTTACATACTTTACAAATAACTATTCTAATGACTCGAATTAAGATAATCGAAACACTTGGAGTACTTTTAAAATATTTAGCACATATGGGGGTAATAATGTTGTTCTTCCCCATTACTCCATAACACTAGTACTTTACCCATGAGTCCCATTCGTCCCAAAACAATATGTACAAGGATATGACTCGACTTAGCAACCATGTAATCAATTAGATAATTAACTAAGGGTTTAAACAAATGTTGTCTCAATAATGCACTAAAGGTGAGTGCATACAAGGTAGGCTAAGGCGATTTGGGTGTACATTTAAGTGGGGTGTAACAAATTCTTCCTTTAAGTATAATGCTTAAAGTTAGAAACGAAAAGATAGGCTCGGAGGGGTGTACTAGGGGTATCGTGTACCAAAAATGGGTACAACGCAAGGGTGTGGGAGAATTACTTGACCAATGTAGCCAAAGTAATTATAACAAAAACACAGGTGTAAAACAATGGGTTAATCCTAATGCATCTTATCATGTAGTAAATCTAACTACACGAATGTAGTCTCACTTGTGGATTCGGGATGGTCCTAGCGCAGGTTCTAGAATCTAAGTGCTACCGGTACACACATCATAGCATAAATGCTTTTCCTACCAATTCTAGGGGCGAACCTCACATATTTGTGGTGGAAACTTTTTTAGTGGTACGGTTTTGTGCTAGTCATATAACTCCTATCCATGAGAGGCTCATTAAGAATAAAGTTTCACTCCTAAATGTTGTAAAAAATTTTAAATTTGGCACTAAAATTGCCCNACATCATAGCATAAATGCTTTTCCTACCAATTCTAGGGGCGAACCTCACATATTTGTGGTGGAAAATTTTTTAGTGGTACGGTTTTGTGCTAGTCATATAACTCCTATCCATGAGACGCTCATTAAGAATAAAGTTTCACTCCTAAATGTTGTAAAAAATTTTAAATTTGGCACTAAAATTGCCCTAACAGGTATTTCTCTTAGTTTTATTACACATCTACCATTAAACAAAACAAAATTCAAGCGTAATTGCATTCTCTAAGGTATCGTAATTTACCCCCCCCCCCCCTCTTACACTTAAGATGAACATTGTCCCCAATGTTCAAATAACAAGATGTAAAAGTAAATAAGGTAAAGAATGAAATCAAATACTCCCCTGAAATCAAAGCTTCCCTTCCGAAATATAAATCATCTTCTTGTCCAAAATAACCTGTTAGACCTGAGAAAACAAACAAGAAAACATGCATAACATCGGCGGGATAAATCTGTATAAGGATATAATGCTTGTGGAATGAATATTTTGCAGATTCCCGGAGTTTATAAGTTAGAGATTTTATAAAGCATTTTATGATTCCGGAAGAAAAACAAAACTTTCAAAAATTCCAGAAAACTGAGCCTGACGCCGTCAGACTGGGGCCTGACGCCGTCAGAAGTGATCTGACAGATTTTTCATGTTAAGTTTCCGGAAAATTTCTGGAAAAACTCAATTCTTACTTCCTGGAAATCCTGCCAAATATCATTATGACTCGATACAAGCATTTGACTCAAACAATTACTAATATGTATGTCAATTTAATATTGTTATGATTCATGTTCATTTGTTCTTATAAACCTATTTAGATTTCCCTTACACTTATTTTTTTGCAAAATACCTTTATATGTAGTTAAGACGAAGTTAAAAACAAAATAAAACATTTTCACAATTTAGTTTGAAGCATGAATCAATATCAATAAAAATAATGCATATATACGGAAGCAAACAAACAAACAAACAATCACACAAAGCAAACAAAACGAAGTTAACTAAGCTTAGTGAACCAAGCTTCAACATAAACATCCTAAATGACATAATTCCAGCATACAAAGAAGAACAAATGTCACAAGTGTTCAAAGGCCAACAGAGGCCGAGTCCTAAACTATTAAAAACCTTAACGTCAAAATCATGAAACATCAAAGATAAATAGTTCCAAATACATAAGAGAAGATCATAAACAATCAATAAGGTAGGGGCCCTTGACGGTAATCATAGCCATGAGGGAGATGTCCATAGTACCCATAGGGTGGGTAATCCTGCTCACGGCCAGGAAAGGGGTCAATCTACAGATGGGGCTGGATTTGATCTCGGGTAGACAGATGCTGCATCTGTCGGACAGTGTGCTCATAAATCCAATCAAACCTCTGGTCCATCTGGGTTCTCCATGCGTCCATCTGGCCCATCCATGCCCCCTGGTGAGCCTGCCAATCCCCCGTGCTCATGTGCCGGTAGTAATCTGCCGTACCAGCCTCATAACCCCCATGCTGCTGCTGCTCCTCTTCCTCATCATCCCCACCACCAACATTCCCAGCTCCGTCCTGATCAAACCATATAAAGGTCCCATCATCCATCTCCATAACAACCTCCATCTGCTTCAAGGATCTAACCTTCACTGTCTTACATGCATTACCACCGCTCAAATACCTCATAATCTCAGGCCTGAGGACTCCATAGGATCGGGCCAGTCGGGTTACAAGCATCCCACCATAAATCCTATCTCCTTCCTTTTCCCCAACTCCACCATTCAGAAAGCTAGCCACCCAAAATGGGATGTTGCAGTAAACCTTATCAGAGTAAATGGTGTACAAGTAGAAGAGGTCTGCAGCAGTGACGCGGTGGTGAGAGTTGTGGCGCCCTGACAAACTGTAGGCGAGACATCTATGGGCCAACCTAACCCTAGGTTCCCTGATTCGAGAGGCCACGGTAGTCGAGGTGTACACACCATTCCCTATAGTCGGCCAGAACATAGAACATCTAAAATCATTTCTCATTGTCTCACCATGCAACAACCTAGTCAAAAACCCTGCTTGAAGTGTTTCATGCTGACTATACAACCCTAGTCTCCAACCGAACTCTGTAACCGAACATGTCCTAAGCTCACCTCCCAGCCTAAAATAGATTGTGGTTCTAGCCACATCGGTCCTTGCTTCGGCCATGTCAAAGTGAAGAGTGGTGAAGAACTCACGTACCAGTTCATCATATACCGGCTCTTGAATTCAAAACAGGTTTTCCACTGAGGGCCGGTGAACTCATCAGTTTGAAAGCTTTGGAGAAAGGTTTGCTTAAGACCTTCATTTCTCAAAAAGTTCCAATCTACCACGGCCCCACTTTCAACTTTATGCTGTAGCAATTGGGTGTATTTGGACGTGGCAGCAATGTTATCGAAGACCCCCCAACTAAGGACCGTGTCGCCATAGTTCTCTTGTTGGGATCTAGAGGAACTCCCTCTGCCAGGTCGTTGACGTTTACTCATTTCCTAGAAAGAAAACAAAAAGGAACGAAGAGGATCAAAATGTGAACCAAGGAGTTGGTTGAGCATCAGACACATCTGACGCCGTCACCCTTTAGAGGTGACGCCGTCAGATCCAACTTCATTCAAATCCAAAATTACGAGGGAAAAATCAATATTCAAACTTCAAGTTTATAAACCAAACGCCCCTTTTTACAGCCAAGTGGGTGAATGGATCATAGGTTGTGGTTCAAATTCGTGGCCACCCAACTAGTGAATAAATCCATTTGATTGCCAATTACCTAATGCTTTAATCATTGCTAAACAATACTAATTAAAGGGCATTATGAGTTTTAGGCATGCATCAATCCTAGGGTTTCACGAGTTGGGGGTTTTCGAAATTGAAGGATCCTATGAGTAATTGAAACGAAAAGAATGAATAAAAATTACTTACCATGTGGAGATTGGCAACGGAAGTTGGTGAATTGGACCTTGAAGATCCGTAGGTGGGGTTGGAGTGGATATGGTTTGTGGGGTTTGGGATGAAAGTGATAGGAATAAGGTTATTATTGCTGTGCAGATGGGGTGACGGCGTCACGTTCAAAGTCTGACGCCGTCAGATGCGCGTGAATTGCAACTTTGTGGCAGTTTACAAATGAGCCCCTTGTACTTTTGTGAGTAGCTTGTCAAGGTCAATAACCATGATAGCCAGTCTCGTTAATACCTCCCTCCTGGGTCAAATGTTTTGTTACTATCGCGGGATGTAGTATAATGCTGGAGAGGGTCGGTTAGTGTTTCATTCAGGTTCCAAACTCCATCATGGCAGGTATTCAGGGAGTGAGGGAAACTTTCCCAAGGGGTTTTCGAAATGAGTTTGCGTTTGAATTGAGTTCTTTTTACACCTGGCTTAAAGCCAAAGGATCGTTTCCTTACTTCGTGAACGTTAAGGAGTGTGACTACTATGCTCCCCACGAAGATGCCATGAACTTGAGAATTCTTATTCTCGCGAGGGAGCCCGAAGGGATAAGAGATTTTTAAAGATGAAGGCTTGGGAAGAGGAATTTCGTTATCCCATTCGTTGTATGGTTTATTAGGGACTGGGAGTTCAAAGATCTTCTCGATCTTCTTGGGTGAAGCTTCCTCCCTAATTTTCTCCTTTATCCTCGAGATGAACTTATCTGCTAATTCCATGAACACATCTTGGGTGTTTTTCAAGTGAGTCTCCAATTCTTGTATCTGCCTCTCTTGGTTGTTCACGAAAGTTAGCACTATACCTTCAAATTCATCTTGTCGCGAGAATTGAGGAAACGTACGTTTACCAATTGTGTTTACACACTCATTGGGATTTTCCTCAACCACAGGTGCTTCGGCTTTCATTAACTTCTCAACCTGACTTTTTATGTTATCAAACAGTTGTTCTTGAGTTGCATTCATGCAATCTAAAATCCCTTCTTCCGAGAACGTTGAGCCCTTCCATTCTTCCTCTTCGTATTGGGCTAAGTCCTTAATGACTTCCCAGCACTTATCGATACTGAGGCTGTTCAGTCTTCCATTGCCAGCGTAATCTATGGATCTTCTAGTTTGATGATTGACACCATCATAAAATCTTTGGATTTACAGCCAAGGATCCATGCCATGGTGAGGGACTTTTTGGAGTAAGTCCTTGAATCGAGTCCATGCCTCGTAGAGGGTTTCGCCTTGGCGTTGTTGGAACGCCAAGATGTCATTCCTTAGCTTTGTGGTTCTTCCCGGTGGGAAAAATTGAGCTAGGAAGCGAGTTGTGAGATCATCCCAAGAGGTGATGGATCCTGCGGGTAGACGCTCTAGCCATTGACTAGCATGGTCTCGCAGAGAGAATTGGAAGAGACGTAATTGGGTAGTCTCTCGAGTGTCAACATCAAGGTCTATGGAATCTACGATCTTAAGGAAGTCCTTGAGGTGTTGATTTGGATCTTCGGAACGAAGTCCATGGAATGCACATCCGCTTTGCACCAACCGGATGGTGTTGGATCGCAAGGGAGACACATTGGCTGCTTGGGTGAGCTCAATGGTGTTTCGATAGCCATGGTGGCTAGGTCGGGAATACTCTCCTAAGGTGCGGGCTCTAGGAGGTTGGTTTGGTTACGGTGGGTTGTTGGGATCGAGGATGTTACCACCTTCCATAATGGCGGATGGTAATGGTTACGAACAAAGACACGAAGAAATAATATAGACTAAAGAAATCCTAGAAAAATAAAATAAAAACCTCACTAGAAAGGAATCTAAATAAAATAAAAATTCAACCTAAACAATAACTATTCCCCGGCAATGGCGCCAAAAACTTTGATGCGTGAGATTGCACCCTCGCAAAAAGGTTTTACTTCTCAAGGGATCTTGAGAAGCTTGCAATCCCCACCAGGCAGTGTACCTGACCGATGTAGTATAGTGTAGTGGCAAGTACCGGGGGATTGATCGTTCTCTAGCAGAATAGTCTCGTTAGGATTAAAAAACTACTCTAATAGGTCTAGGGGTGAGGGAAGATTCGTTTTGTATTTTTGTATTTTTTTAGAAAGCAAATAAAAATCTAGAGTTTGAATGAGTGGGCGGAATTAGTTGCTAGTCAACTAACCCAAATAACTACAATTACAAATAAAATAAAATAACAAGAAAGTAAATGTTGTGAAAACTATTATGGAGAGAAGTGTGTTTACTTAGATTTCCTTACTCCCTAACTATCTTTTACCGATTGACTAGTGTGTATTAATTGTGTGGATGACGGATTGTATTCCTTAATACCGGTCGTGGGGGTGTGTACGGACTTCCCCAACTCTACAAGCTCCTACTTCACTCCTATGTCGAGCCGGCTAAGAAGCTCCTAACATGGGATCACTAGAATTCGCTCATGCATTAAATACAATCAAATAACCTTAGTACACCTTGGCTCATGTTTCTTAAGACGTTCAAGCATGTTACCAATTGGAAGTCTGCCAGTTTTCTTAAGCCTAACATCGATAAACATTCATCCAATACAATTAATAACACACCATTCAATCAATAATCAATAGTTAGGTTTCATTAGATCTAAGCAAACACAAAGAAATTCTAGCCTAGCATGTTAAATGAAAGACAAGAACAAGATAGAATCAAACAACACATAGACATATTGAATGATTAATTCATTACTTATCTTCAATGTAACATGGAAGATCTCAAGGTGAAAAACCTTGAAAAAGCTGCTGAAAATTGTCTAGGGTTTCTCCCTAAAAAGTTCCACCTAATGACTTAAAAATTATGAGAATATATATATATATAGAAAATCAGATCTGACAGCGTCTCGTTATAGCCTTGACGCCGTCACCTTGCCGTGATTAGGGTTTCTTGATGGCCTTCTTGACGCCGTCCCTCTTTAAACTCCAAAAAATCATTCTGGCTTATCAAGGTCTGACGGCGTCACGTCGAAGCTTGACTCCGTCCAAGGTACTGTTCCAGCAGAATTTGGCACTTTGTCGAATTCTTCACTTTTATGCTCCAAAAACGTCCAAAATGCTTCCTTTTCCAGAATTTCTCTCCAAAGTACCTAAAATGCCAAAAGGAACGATTTAGGGCGATATTTGATTAAATAAATACGATTTAGGGCTTAAATGACCCCCAAAAAGCGGTACACTTTTCGCCTCATCAGATAGTTATCATAAATGATATACTCCCTGAGACTTATCAGAGAACATGTCTCTCTGATTGTTATTTAGAAGATGACTCACTGATAAAGAAATCAGCTTGTATAAAGCTCAAACGCCTTGATGCGTGAGATTGCACCCTCGCAAAAAGGTTTTACTTCTCAAGGGATCTTGAGAAGCTTGCAATCCCCACTAGGCAGTGTACCTGACCGATGTAGTATAGTGTAGTGGCAAATACCGGGGGATTGATCGTTCTCTAGGGGAATAGTGTCGTTAGGATTGAAAAATGATGAGACAAAAAATGTTACGTTTTTGTTCTTAAAGAGTTGCAGCTTGCTGTACCGTATAGGAAGGTATAGCCAGGTTTCTCAAGCTCTAACGTAGATGAAACATTTCACCAACACAATCACAACATACACTCACATGATAATCAATTAAGTTAGCGTTTCATGTAGATCTAAGCAAACACAAAGTAAAATCTAGCCTAGCATGTTGAAAGGAAAGATCAAGCACAAGGTATACGTATCACACAACACATAGACATATCGATATGAATAGAAGTACTGTTATCTGGATTAAACATGCAGTTAGAGGGTTAGGATACCCCTGAAGGTCTTAATTACACGTACTAGGTTTAACCCTAAAGTCTCCACTTAAAAATTCCGTTTTTAAATAAAGAAAAAAAAAACGTTCGGTATATATATTTGAAAACGCGGCCTGAGCGGCGTCAAGCCCAATACGGTGACGTCGTCAGCTGCGGCGATTAGGGTTTCGCTGACGGCCTTGATTGAACGTGTCATAATGTTGCTGGTTCCAGATCTGACGCCTTGGGTTGACGGCGGTCACAATACTACACTACGAACTACTACTGGATCGTTCACGAGTCGTTTTTCCACCTTCCTGGACTTCACTTGTTCCTGACGCGTCACTTGGAGTACGCCCCCCGGCGGACGGCGCCCTGGTCAGGAATCTTCGAAGGCGTCTTTGAGTCTGTTTGTTGTTTTCCGCCACTTTTTCACTCCGAAAACGCGCCGAAAATTGCTTCTTTGGATTTTCCCTTCAGAAAGTAACCTTTAAAATGAAGAAAAGGAAACGAGCTGGTTGGGTGAAATCGCAAACCAAATAAACAGTACGACTGTAGACTGCAAAATGACCCCTG
>LBNU01006891.1:10470-29685 GCA_014162995.1 Artemisia annua
GGTTCATTGCTACTGCTCTATCCACAATTCCTTGGTAAACTAGGTCGCTTTTCCTATTAGCTTCACTAAAACGAGATCCTAAACATGGAGGTTGTTCATAAGAATCTATCCTATGTGAAAGCCCATATGACTCATAGGTGTCTCTAAATGAGGTATTTTGAACTCCTTGGTGTTCTAGCCACTCAACCTTATCTTGCAATCTTAGAAGTCTAAGTGAAAAGTCCATTTGAAGCAAATTACAAACAAAATCACAAAGAAAAGATAGACTACGAGAAAGCTACAAAATAAAAAGAAAAATAAAAATCTCACTAGATAGGAATCTAATGAGTAGTGATATGTGTCTAAAAACACATATATTTGACCTTGTTTAAACCCACAAAAACGACCAAAAGCACACAAATGACCATAAAAATATTACAAATATCATTGGAATGTGTTTTTGTGTATTTCAAATGCAAAAGGATTGAAAATAATTGAAAAACAATAATGTTTGCATAAATGGCAAATCTAGTCCCTCGAGTTTCAAAAAGTGACATATTTGGTCCCTGAAAGTTTAAATTTTGGAAAATAATAATTTTGGTCCTTACACTTTTGGAACATGGCAAAGTTGGTCCTTATAATAAATTTTAGAAAGTTACATAACAGGTCCTTGAACTTTGCAAGTTTTACATTTTTGGTCCTTATGGTTTTTAGTTACTACAACAAACGGACCCCTTGTTTTCTTATAAGCCCAAAACAAATTAAACCCAAAACCCTTTTATCCCTTCCCTTGGCCCAAAACATTTCCCAGGCCCAACCATAAACCCAAAACCCACCCCCCATTTATATACTCCCTCCAGTCAACACCCAGTCAAACTCCCTACCCCGTCCACTGTTCACCTCCCTTTCCCCCTTAAAACCTGCAACCTTGTTCCCCCCCTCTTTTTCCACCAATTACTCACCTTCCATACCTCATGTCCCCTCCTACTCACCCTTACAATTAATACCTCCCAACTACCTCACCAAACCCACTCAAACCTGTCAAACTCCTTTCCCGCCAAAAACAAAACAAACGGCCATGATCAAATGAAGCCATCCAACGGCTCTGAGAGAAGTGGGAAAGTCAAGGAAGGACACCAGGGCTTATATAAATCAAGATGAAAGAAGAAAGATGTATTAATTTAGTGTAGAATAGTTAAGTAGAGTAGTTTTGAAAATCGACTTAGTGTAATTTTGTTTTTAAAATTGTAATTTTCAGTTAAAAAAGCTTGTAATCTACTCTGCTATTACTTTGTAAACTTTATGACATTTAAATTCAGGTTCTCTTATTATAATTAAGTTTTTAGTAATTTCAAGTAAAAGTTCCAAATTGTTTGTCAAGTGTTGAAAGTTGTTAATCCTCGTTGCTTAAGCTCAAACATCCTTTGGATAAGCTCAGTAAGCTCTCTCATAACTTATCTGAGCTTATCTCATCAATTCATATGCAATTTCCTTTTGCATCCTATTTTCAAGTAAGCTTTCTGTTTTAATCTTTGCATCTTTCTCTACAGTAGCTTATTAGTTGTAGTTTGTTGCTTATTTGTGTTAAGTAATGCTTATTGTAGTCATTTGAGTACCTCTGGTTGGCTATATTCATGATGTAGTTTGAATTCATATCTTACTGTCTAAACTAGCCATTTTCAGAACCCTAGGTATTTATTGTTCAAACCTGTATTTTTGTGCATGTTTCAGCTTATTACATCATAATAAGACATTGTCAACCAGTTCTATGGCTTAAATCACTCTATTGTTTTGAAAATCAAAAATCTAGTCATGTATGGGACTGTTTGGATCAGGGTAGTTCATTGCACTCCAGGGTGATTTACTTGTTACTTGTTGTTCCTTTTAGTCACTTTAGGTTGTAGTAGGACATTTGACTCAATAAATTGGTAGGTTTAGTTCATAAAAGTCAAAATGACCCATTGATCCCCTTCATTACTCCACTGTTAGGCCTTAGGACTTCTAATCCCATCATTTCCATTCACAAGTAGTTAAGGTAACTTCATTTAGTGTTATTCTAGGATTATACATCAATTTCAGTAGCTAGGATCTAATCAAAACTCAAGAAAGTCAACACATGTCCAAATTCAAAAAGTCAAAATTTTCAGAAAAAAAAGTTTTTGAATAAACTTTGGATTTTCCTCTAGGGTTTAATATTGAGTTTCATGATTTGTGCTTTTGGATATTAGATATTTGGCTGCTTGTCTTGCTATAGTATTTTTTATAATTTTTGGTTAGCTAGCTAAACTGCTTATTGGTGCTTATCTTTGAGGCTGTTTTTCAAAAGATTCGTCCAACAGCTGGTTGGTTTTTGATTTTTCATTTTCTCATATCTCCACCAAATTGAATAAAATTTTGGGATAATGTACTCCTATAGATTGTTTAGTTACTGGTATTTTTTTTTTAATTTTTAGATTTTTTTTCCAAGGTCTTTAGCCCTTTTTCGGGCTGCAAAAGTCGTTGACAGCAACGAAACAAAAAAGCCCATTTTCCTTTGACCATAGCTTGTTCTCTTGTTGAGCTTATGATGAGTTTTTGGTAATTTTAGAAACCCCACTGTCCCAACTCTTTATTCAAGTGCTTGTTTGTCATTTTGAAGCTTATATGAGTGCTTAATTTGCTTCCCCAAAAGTTCACAGTGAGTCAGATCCACTGGCTCACCAGAGTGAATAAGCCATAATCACAAGCCCTTAGTGAGCTTATCTGTTGAGATAAGCTTGAGCTTCTTGGCTTTTTGAAAATCCCACTTAGCTAGCTTGTTGGTTCAGGACTTATTTTGGGCAAAAGAGCTTATCGTAAGGCCTTATTTTGGCCTGAACATTGCTTGTTGGACTGTTTGGGTTGCTTACTTGTATTTTGCTTATTTTTGCTTATCCTGTGCTTTTCAGTGTACTTCCTTGTTTGTTTCAGCTTATTTTAAGTATTATTCATTTGTTTTTAGCTTAATTTACCTTTAGGGGTAGCTTATACATTATCGCATAGCTTTTTCAATCTTAAAAATCCACTTTTCAAGTCTTTTTGCTAACTGATAGACATTAAGCTCTCCATAGAGCTTATTTTTGAGTTATAAAAAAGTTCATTTTGTAAAAGTTAGTTATTTTCAGTAGTTTAATAAGTTTGTAAAAAAAATATATATATATATATATATATATATATATATATATATATATATATATATATATATATATATATATCAATCAGAAAAAAATAAAAAACAGAAAAAGTCATTTGTGGGAATTGAACTTGGGACCTCTTGGTCACCTGGTACAAAACCAAACAGACCACGCGCACCATCTCCCCTAGGGTGGTGTTAGTGTTTAAGTTTTCTTTTGTTTCATTTATTGTAGTAGTGATTTAATAAGCTTATTTTGCTTATTCCTTTTTTCTACTGCTTATTAATAAGCTCTTGCACCTTTTCATATTTTTCTTAGCCTTCTGTTAACTTAAGGTAATTTTAGAAAAAGTTTTGTAATTATAAAAAAATAGTTTAGTATTTATAATAATTAAATCTAGTTTAATTAGTAATTAATTAATTATAAATAATTAAAAAGTCAAATAATTAATTTTATTTTTTCTAAAATTTTCTTTTACCATTAGGTTTGTAAAAAAAGTAATTTTCATACCCGTAGGCTTGGTATTGCTCACATTTCACGTTTTATTTCGTACGTTTACGTAGCTTTTAATTAAAACGTACGTCTCCAGTTTTAAATTAATTTCTAGGTAATTTGTTTTCACGTTCTTGTTTTATATAGCTTCTTTGAGCTAACCACTTTTATATTTCCTTCGTTTTATCACATAACCTTTTTCCTGTTCATAATCACCCGATCACAAATCCGTTTTGTATACCACTCACACCTCGTCGAGACATAACGACCCGGGGATATTCTATACTCCTTGGTTAGCATTGTGACCAAATCCTTGGTCAATTTTAGTTGACTGTTCAGGAGCAATCAAGTAGACCCAATAAAATAAAATTTCAACCTAAGCAATAACTACTCCCCAGCAACGGCGCCAAAAACTTGATGCGTGGTTTTGTAACCTTACAATAGGTTGTAAGCCTCTTGAGATCCCTCGAGAGGTAAAACCTGTTGTAAGGTCACAAAACCACGCATAAAATACCTTTTCTTTGTTGCCGGTAACTATGTTACGAGGCGGTAAAGAATTAAGTGTGTTTCTCTGAATCACATAAATGATTGTTTCGATTGATTTGTGGTTCGAATAATATTTGCAGAAAGAAAAAAAAATTACCGAGTTGTTTCTGGGGATATGTTCTTCGATTCAGGGCAGAATAGGACCCTTGGTATATGATGATTTGGTTAGAGATTCCAAACCGCTATGATACCAATTGTTGGCCTCAACGTTGGATCTTTGTTGGTCTAACGTGGTCACAATATACCAAATACACGATATGTTCAAAGATATGCTTTCGTATTAATTGAAATAATAATATGTCATCAAGTTACAATTTCTACAGATTCTAATCTATATATAATAAATGAAAAGNAACACCTGACGGCGTCAGGTGTTAAATCCTCTGGTCCATCATTTGAAAATTGATTTCCACTCTTTTGTCAAGACTTTCTGTCGGCGTCACCTTGTGACTTCTGACGCCGTCAGGTAGTAAACCACCATCTTTTGAGACTTTGTCGTTTTCTTCACTTTTATGCTTCAAAAACGTCCGAATATGCATGTTTTCCAGAATTCCTCTCAAAAGTACCTAAAATGACAAAAGGAACGATTTAGGGCAATATTTGATCACATTTATACGAATTAGGGCTTAAATGACCCCCTAAAAGCGTAACACTTTTCGTCTCATCAATTCACCAAAATAACTAGATACCCAAGTCATCGTCAATGAATAGATTAAAGGCTCGAACAAGGATCCCGAAGATACTAAGTACACATACCCGTAAAATTTCACTTCAATCTCAAATAAACAATACCAAGTAAACTCTTGTGATCACTTAACATTCCATTTCCAAATTCTTAGCCGACATTTTTCTTTACATTCTTGTGGTTGATTTATAGAGTGCACATTAGAAGGAACAACAATCCATGAAGTAGGGGATTCTTCAGAGTCCGGTTTTGGGAAAGGAATACCAGAAGACGGATTATTATTCATGTGCAGCTTCAATATCATGATAGTCATCATCAACACCTTAAAGAATAACTGGAGATTAAGTTTCATGAGTAGTCTGAGAAATACTTCAAACTAGTGCGTCTTGCTCAATGGAGATGGAAGAAGATGAACCAAGAGCCAACAGAAACCGAAGAAGGAGCTTCAGAAACTAGATGTTCAACATTCTTTGAAGCTTGGAAGTATTCATCAAACATAAATCCCAGTCATCCTTAGTGAGTAGAACATTAGGTGTTGTATGAGAGTTGTATGACCATTCTTTAAACATTAATCACCATGTGGTCTATTCGAGCAAAGATAAGTAGATCCACTTGTAGATTGTACGAACATGGAGAAGACGAAACCATGTTGTAGAGAATGATCAAAACCAAGAAGATTTCTCTTCTTCCGAAGATAAGGCGCACTGAATCGTACACCTTTCTTTCCTTTGATAAACGGGGCCTGAAGTGATGCCGACAGACGTCATAATGATGAAATTGAGAACCGAGGTTTGAACCGAGTTGTTCAAACATCATAGTCATTGAAGAACGAGGCCTGAACTGATGTATTCAGACGTCATGAAGCACATGCATCAACATCGACATTCCAAAACTCCTGAAGCTGGAGAAATGATTGCTATAGGCCTCTAGACATTGAGTTTTCTCATAAAGTGAATGATTGATGTACCTGCAACTGAGTAAGGACTACCTGCACTAATATCACAAACTTGATTGCATATATATGTGTTAGTGACAACAGTATCCAAACCCTTAGGGGTTTCATGGTCAACCATGACATTATCTTTAGTGAGCACCTTTCCGGTAGGAACCCACTTAAGTCCAACGTGCTTTAAAATTCTATCGGTTGGTACCCACTTATGACAAGTTCTGGGATTACACAACTTCTTATGCATAGTGGAAGGTTTATCAAAATTCCTAGACTCCAAAGTTTTAGGAGTTGGTATCCACCTAGGAGAAGTTTTCGGTCTGTTTAGCTTCACATGCATAGTAGGTGACTTACGATAAACCCTAGACTTGGCAGGTTGAACCTTAGCATTGTTCCTCAATACACTAGGAGGCATCCTATAAGGTTGAGAGCCTAAGATACCATCCTTTTGAAGTAGAGCCCTTTTCCTAGATTTTTCTAGATCATAGCCCTTTTGACCCTTGATGCTTGGTTTCGTCACTATTTTGGAACTATACCTATAGGAGCTGGGAGCAGTAGTAACTACATGTTGAGGTTTCGCAGAGCTAGAATCATCAGATTTAGGCAAATAATGTGGAGTGACTGGTTTTGTCAAAACTTGTTCCGCATCAACTTGGGAGGCAAACCGAGTATTTGAAAATTTTGGTCGTTCAGATCTAAACGCAGTCGGTTGTCTAACAACTGATTGGTTTCTATTCGATGGTAAAACTGGTTTCCCCAAGATTGATGGTTTTGCAAACTTAGTGTTCACACTATACCCTGTTGCTTTTCTTAGCTCATTTTTTAATGCTGCAATTGTGAAGCCCTTTTCCAAAAGTTGAGCTTTGAATTCATCATTTTTGGCAGTCAAAGAGGTTATGTGTTCTAAAGTCTTAGTTTTAGTATCTTTGATAGATTCACACAATTCATTACACTGATGTTTCAAAGTCTCATTTTTAGCAAGTAAATTAGCCACATTATGTTCCAATTCAATAACAGCGCAGTCATGTTTCGCTTTAACTTCATTACACATATCACACAATTCAGTCATACGGTTTTTCAGGTTTTTGATTGTCAAGTTCTTTGTTTCTAGCTGAGCTTTCAAATCACTAATCATAAAGAATTCACGGAAATCAGGAAGTTCCGGATTTTTACATGGTTGATTAGTCTGATAACTTTCTTCCTTTTGTTGCATTGCGATTTCAAGTGAAATACAATGTTTTTCAAGTTGCAAAAATCTTCTTTGAAAGTTCATTAAAGGTTTCTTTATCAACCATATCATTTGATTTAAAAGCATCAGCCGTAAACACAGCACTTAACAAGTCATCACGTTCAGCATCCTGATCACTTTCTCCCCCTTTATGACACATATTTGTTGAATTAGACATGGTATTGCTATCAGTCTTTTCCAACAAATTTGTGTCATAATTGAGTTTGATTTGATCAGTATGCTGACGTTCATTAGAGAGCACATTTAGTTGTACAGTTAAGGGTACCTCAGCACATGACATTTGTTCATTAACCGGTCTAAGATCAGCATCCATGCCATGGGTGACTGGAGTCACTGAACTGCTGGTAGTGTCAAGCTTATCAGTCTCTGATCTTTTACACATCGTGAAACCTAACCCAACATCCAAAGCTTTACCCGATTCTTCAATACCATCACATGATTGTACCAGAGATCCCTTCTCTTTGTCGTCATCCAAACGTCTGTGTTGTGCTCTTTCCTCAATGAACGCCTTAACATCACCCATGAGTTGGATGAGTGTATCTCTGAACGTGTCAACCTCAATTCCCGTGTGATCAGCAAAGCATTTTGTAGTCATCTCACTGTAATGGTCATACTCCAGAGTGAATTTTGAATCAAAGAATACTTGGAGTTGTTTGTTAATCACACTAAGAGCAGCCATGGATCCAGTTTTGGAAAATATTCCTTGGTCAAGTTGTTGTTGCAATTGATCTAAGTAAAGAATCATTGTATCTGTAAAGATCTGAACATCTTGATCAAAGAGTGTTGCAAATGCACGTTCGTATCCCCATATGAATTCAGTTCCCTTAAAAAGTACTGAGAGGTGTGAATGAAGTAGTTGGAAACATTCAATGGAGCCTTTCTCTGCATTATTGAAAAATTTTTGTGGCTGAAGAAACTCTTTCATTTGAGAATTCGAGCATGACAATTCCATCTCAGCATAATCTGACTCGAAAACGGTTGTCTGATCAGAAGCGTTTGTCAGTTGTACTTTGTTGTGAATCTTAAGTTCATCGTCCATGTCGTACAACTCGAGTATCTCCGAGATGACAGAATCTGATTTAGTAGACATGATGTAAACGTGCACGGGATTTTGCAATCTATGATTTAAACCAAGAAATAGTTTCTTTTGCGCACCATAGAATTGGATTGGTTGAAGTGAGTTGAAGTGGAGAATCAATCACGAGCAATTTATATGAGTCACCATGAGTTTCAGACAATACTCGTGTCTTTGATACCCGACTAAATCCTGTAAATAATATCCACTAAACCCGATGATAATTCAACTCAAAATAATTCACAAAGACGAATACTTGAAGCTCAATCAAAATCGTATTCAAAACTTTAGTAACTAGAGTATCTCACAACTTGTATATAACGCAGCCCAATTGAGAACGATACAACCCAATTCCAAGATCAGAACACTACACTTAACAACTTTCAGCCCAAGCTATACAATTATTCCACGCAGCCCAAATCAACAAATCATAACACCCGTAGCCTAAAAGATTTGAAATGTGACCTGGGCCCTTCACGAATTGGTACCCGATACACTAAAAACAAATAATAAGACACCTAACCCTTATAGCCTTGGATAAAAGACACGCTAAGCACCCTTTAATAACCCTAATCACACTAAACTTGCGCCCCCATCCTTCAACACTCTCACCAAACTGCTACTTTTCCAGAAAAAAGAATCATACACCATCAACGTAACATCCTCCCAAAAATCGTCCCTTTGTTAACTTATTTAATCCGAATCATCAACACATATCCTCTAACTTAAATCTCAAAAGAGAGCCCACCAAGTACTTAACTGAATGATTCTTGAAGAAGAATTAAATGGTCACGGTAAGGTATTGTATGTTGTTTTCAGTTTGCATATATCCGAATGATAGAAGAAATGGTAACACGTTTGTTATTGTTTCGTTCTGTTTGAGTTCGAATATTAAAAGAAAAATTTCGCTTCTAACAAGATCTATGATGAAAGAGTTCAAGAACAAAGATCTATGGAGATCCGAACAGTCTGAGATCTTGTGAATGAAACTCGTTCTTACTTTTACTGTTTACAATTTCTTGTTATGATATCTTTTTAAACTGAACGAAAGGTGTGACATAAACACGATTAGTTATTGTATCAATAGATCTATGATGGTATACCGTTCAAACTCAGAAACCTTATGAGGTTGGTACAAAGTGAACAAGAACTGAGATCTATGATGTTACCTTTACGATAATAGTTTTCTTATTCAATATACTTTCTTTTGGATGAGTTGTAGATGGATTGTAGTATTATAACCGCTGCCGCAATCTAAACCAAGTAACCGCTACACCAGAGTAAGAAAAATTAGCCGCTAAACTTAGGTAACCGCTGGACTTATTAGCTAACCGCTATGTATGATGTAACCGCTGCTCATTAAGATCTTAACCGCTGACTAAATAAGGTTTGGGCAGCGTTTAACTGAACTGAACGCCACAATCAAAGAAAGATAACCGCTACTTCAGAAAAGAAAGATAACCGCTGTTTTAAGAGGTAACCACTGGTTTTAGAAGTAACCGCTGGACATAAGAATACAACCCAGTCACTGTCACCCTTTTTGTCTTTTACCCGATTAGCTAAAATAACAAAAAAAATACTTAGGACAGGACACAAACCGCTGATAAGAAACTGACCAAGATACCCACGAATGAACCCAAACTCAGCTCTAAACACATGGAAAAAATCATCCATATCATCGAGACCAGCGGAAACAACCTTACAATCCACTATAGTACAACCCTTAAACAAGATAAACCATAAACAAAGGCCAATACATAACCGCTGCCAAGAAGTGTGAGTAAACCGCTGCCAAGAAAGAGTTGTAAAACTCACGGATAACAAACAAAAACCACTATAACAAACATGAAAAATGGACAACCTAGTTAATCAAAATGGCATATTCCAACGATTTTAAACACAAAAGTGCAACCTTTTATCAAATCAAATCACGAATTAAGCTCACACACATGAATACCAAGAGAAGACTATTCGAACCATAAAGAACCCATAAAACCAAGAACAAGTCCGATGAAAACCAAGTCCTAAGATGTAACCTTGGCTCTTGATACCAATTGTAGAACACCAAAATAATCTATAACATGTATGGTTATAGTTTATATGGATCGAATAGTAGAAAAAGAAAGAAAGAAAGAATGAAAGAAAGAAGATAAGAGTTTTAGAGAGAGAACGAGAGAGAGAATGGAACCTAGAGAGAGAAAGTGAAACCAAAAAAAAGAAAATAGATTGAGGAGGTTCACCCTCTCCAAGGATGGAGAGGGTATATATGTACATAGGTTTTGCCACTTGGGCTGCGGATCAGGTATACAGTGGGTAAAGACCGTCCTTCTTCCGCGAACTAATCTACTTCTAAACTACGTTTAACTAACTATTGTAACTACTACGAGCTAAACAATGCTTAATCATATCTGGGGTGACCGAATCTTTCTTATACAAAAAGTGTATTCCTAACACAGTTTATGTTTATCTCAATGTAAAGTGATATTGTTTTTAAGAGAAAAGGCATGGAAGTGGAGAGGATAATTTTCGAAAGCCATCGTCCTGAAGTTGAAGTAGCTTCTTGTGTATTCTACATATCGAGCATTATACTAAACATGAAGAGTGATACATAGACAAGCTTTCATTAGGTGGTAATGTATAATGTCAAAAAGGACAACTCAAGATGTCGCGTGCCAAGTACTTAGCAAAGATGAATTTGATCAGCATTGATGAGAAAAAGGAAAAGATGAAGTTGAAGTAGCTTCTTGTGTATTCTACATATCGAGCATTATACTAAACATGAAGAGTGATACATAGACAAGCTTTCATTAGGTGGTAATGTATAATGTCAAAAAGGACAACTCAAGATGTCGCGTGCCAAGTACTTAGCAAAGATGAATTTGATCAGCATTGATGAGAAAAAGGCAAAGTTATTGAAAGAAGCAGATGCATACGTGAAGCAGCAACCAAAGAGTTCCAAACTTCTAACATATGATAAATTCAGACACAATAATGAGTTGTTTAAAAAGATTACTGAACACATATTGAAGGTCACTGAATGATTAATGTGGAGATTATTGAACAACTTTAGTTATAATAGTTTGGATGTTTAAAATATTTTGTAATACTTTTGATTAGTGATTGTTTTATATAAACTTTACTTTACTATTTATTGATGAGTGTTTGTTTAGTACTAAGTACTTTTAAGTACTTTTGATTACTGTAGATTATTGAATTATTAAAGATACTATATTATAAATTGTGATGCATTAAATCATAAACTGCGATGCACTAATTTTGCATTATACCTAGTGCATCACAATTTATATACCTAGTTCATCAAAGTGTATAAACACGGTGCATCACAGTGTGTAAAATCATTTAAATATAAGAAACATTTAAATTATAACTGAATCAAACTATTAACAGTAATGCAGTAACACAAACAATGTGATGCATTATAAATGACATTGTGTTGCACTAATAACAAATACTTGTATTGCAGTAACATGACACTGTGATGCATTGGAAATAACAATGTGTTTCACTAACATATATATAATAGTGATGCAGTAAACAAACATTGTGATGCACTGAGAATAACTCTTTGATGCAGTAACATATAACAGTAACGCTATCTGATAAAACTAAGATAATGTTGCGTTGATGATCAGTATGCAATACAATTATTTACAACTGAATTAATGCTATGTAAGGAATGCTGGCAATTGATATTTTGTAGAGAATGTATCAACACCATACTTATCGGTAAAAAACATAAAAAATTAGAAAAAAAATATCCATAGAAAGCTCATTTGCCGGCAGATTCTCTTAGCCCAGTTCTTTTCGGCAGATCTTGTTGCTTGGGTTTTTCGGATGTTGGAAATATCTTGTCAGTCCACACAATATTGCATATGTGTCTTTTAAATTTGTCCTATTACAGATTGCAAGCCCAACCTGTAATAATAGAGCATTGTGAGTGTAAAAATCAACTTGTAAAATTTACACACATAAAACAGCATATGTTTAACCTATTTCATCCTTATACGCGATAATTGAAACCTACTGCATCTCAGTTGAAATTCCAGTGCATCACACATGCAACGAAGCATACAATCACATTTACGCACATAAGAAACAAAATGCCTAGCCTATTTCATCCTTACACGCACAAACTGAACGTTTACTGCATCTCAGTTCATTATCCAGCGCATTGCATATACACCCAAGCAGACAAGCACATTTACACACATAATGCAACCTACGCTTAGCCGATTTCAACCTTACATGCGACAACTCAATAACTACTGCATCAACATTTTATAAAAGTGCGTCACATTGTAAAATTAACAATTGATTCATCAAAAGTAAAATTAGTGTATCAGAATATAAAATTAGTGCATCATAGTTATGTAAATGACCAAAACAATTAAAGATATCAGATGTATAAAATCTCATTGACACATATTTTCATACATCTTATGTGCACCTTTACTAACTTCGTTTCTATTAATTTTTTTTATCCAAACACTTTATATATATAATAATTAGATCAATAACAACACAAATATATATTATCCATATTAGTCTATCACACTTTTAGCAACAAAGTTCATCAGAAGGTGTATGAACTGGTGCATCACAGTACATACCTAGTGCATCACAATTATAAAATATCATGTAAATATTTTATCAAACATATGGTGTGCGGGTTTCATATACACGTTTTTCATCTAGTTTTTTTTTTCTCAAATTCGTTCCTAATCTAGTGAAAAACTTGATATACGCTACATCTAACTCCTAAAGTTTGTGAAAGTGATTCAACAAATAACAATTAACTCTAACTTTCATCAAGAATGAATTTATTAAAAGTAATACTTCAAAAAACAATCAGGAACACCAAAAAATGGACAGATTGTTTAAACAACTAAATACACTAACAATCAACAAAAACAAATTAACTTAATATATATAATTACAATTCAAAAAAAGTTAAAAAATAACGAATCTTACTATCATTGTTCGGTTGTTAATGATTGACGGTGTAAAGGTACGGTGGTTAATTGTTGTAGATAAATAGGTAGGAACGACGGTGGAAGAAGGGGGTGATAAGGTATGGAGGTTATCGATCGAACAAGATGAAAGTGGTGGGAAGCGAGGTTGGGAGAAAAAGAGTAACTGGTGAAGAAAAAATAAAAGGAAAACTAAAAAAAATAAGATTATTTATAGTGATGATGGTAGAATGACGAATTTACCCCTGCAAGTATTAAAAAAGGGGGAGGACTATTTGGGACACATGGCAGGTTGTGGTGGCTTCCTACACTTTTTATTATAACACACTTTTTATTTTAACCCAAACAAATATATATATATATATATATATATATATATATATATATATATATATATATATATATATATATATACACTAGATTTTAGGCCCGCCCGTTGGGCGGCTAGTTATAAGAATTTGATTATACGATAAAATTAATTGTAAAATATGTATGAACGTTTAGTCACATCCATGAGACGAAAATGAATAAAATAAACATACCATTTTCAAGAAAATAATGACGTTAAACAAACCTAATGTTCAAAATAACCGAACTACATATAGTTCCACAAAAATAATTACATATACTTTATAATCTATGAAGAACTTCTCTATATACAACGTTGGTTGTAGAGTCGGTGTAGTTGTCGTCTTTGTCACAACACAACACTTTTGGACATCTCTTTCTTTTTACTCTTGAAACGGCATGTTGTCCGTGGAAAAAACAGGCCATTCCAAATAGAGGCCAACCTTAGACAAAGTTTAGCCTTGACTTTTTTTTTTTTTTTTTTTGGATGTGGTGAAATGTTGCGAATGAGAGTCGGGTAAGGAGTTCCGCCCAAAAACGTTGAAAAAAAAAGGGATAAGAAACATGGAAATAATATTCATGGTCTTAATAACATAATTCTGATAAAGAAAGAAAAAAGTCTGGAACCATGCACACACAAGTTATTTGTCAAAAAAAAGTTTTAAATAAAAAAGTAGCAATTTTAAAATGTATTTTCTTGGTGAAACGTTGGCAACATCTTGATATGCATCTTCAAATATCCATCATCATCAGTTTGTAGCACAAACATAATTTAGAAAATGATACATATAGTGTAAGAATCATAAGATCCAAAACCAATGGCTAAGACTGTAAAAAAAAGTCCATTAGTCACACACTTGGATAGGTGATCCAAATAGGCTTTTTTAAAAGCAAATTCACCAATCATTTTATAACTGGTCCATTACAAAATTTAATAAGTACAACACTGCCAAAACTTTTCTACACCTATTTTCATTCCCAATCGCATAACTTATGTCCATGTTTCCTCAACCCAATATGATAGATGGCTGCAACTGAGATACAATTATCAAGTGAAAAATCAAGTGAAACAATTACCGGAAGCCTTAATCGGCTTACAAACAGTTAGAAGTTAGAACACTAACATGTACTTTTTTGCTCATCTAACAGATCCAAAAAAAAGTGCAACACCAGAAATGTTAAGTTGTGGCTAAGGATTTTTAAACCAACAAACATCAACATCACTCATTACTCAGTAGTGAGTTATAAGCCCAATCGCGAAATTTGCAAAACTTCATTTCACTTTGGTTACACTTTGAAAGCAATTTGTTCCAAAATGGTAACTTATTCATGTATATATTATTTTGTTTGCAAACTAAAAAAGCTTAAGCTTATCATGTTTTGAAATTTTACTAATGATCATCAGTTAGTTACCAGCCTAACCAAGAAACCTACTTATAAACGTAAATCAAAAACCAAAAATTAGATACGACCTGACTTGCCTAAGAATGATTCAGGAATTCATTACACCTTGATTATTTTGTCCAATTCATTAAAAAAAACCATGACATAGTACAATGATGTATCGATTATCGATAAGCCATGCTAAGTGTTTAAACTAACAATAGTATATATATCTGATGGCACACTATATTTTGATTTTCATGTAAAAGTACCTCAAACATTACCCATAGTTCAAAGATCCCCATGTTGTAATGGTTTCTTGTCCTCGCTAACGGTCTCAAGGGTACCTCAACTAAACCACCAAACATATTGCGTATATAATCTCAAAAACTTAAAATTTGTTACTCAAGTTCAACTTAAGGAAAAACTCCATTTAACGCGCTAAAACTAATTATCAATAGTATAAGTGAGAAGGACCAACCTCCAAACACTTGGTTTTTTTATATTGATTTATTTAGTTAAGAAGGTTTTAATCAATTAAATACGTCTTCGCCAAATTTTTAACCCGTTTGACCCACTCGACCGATATGCTTTGTTAGATACAAAACATTACCCAATTCGACCCATTTATATCTAAATGGGTCAAGATTAAAACCTTTAGTCTTAACAGGTTAGAAGGTTACAGGACAAATGGTCAAATATCTCGCAAAGCATATTTTTATACAAAATATATTCTAATAAGTTGCTTAAATATGGTAAACTATTGAGCGGCAATTGCATATATACCCCGCTTGTTCTAAGAGAAATTCGAGAAAACCAACATGTAATCAATTTACATTCTAAAATGAAGGCTTTTATGTCTGTTCACATATTTGAATCATAATTTTAACAATATAGCACTCATGCAAGTCATATTGGAAATAAGTTGTACCTCACTGTCATAAATGCAAATTTCCTGAACGTAAAACTTTGCCTAACCATTAGAGGCCTACTAACAAATTTAGCGGGCTAAAAAAGCTTAACCATGTTGCACAAACATCGCCATTCAAGTTCCAGAATGCACGTTTATAAAGAACAGTTCGATAATGTAAACAAAGAACATAACTATATCAGCAAGCTGAAACTCAAAAGGATAAACGCTACAATCTGTTATGGGCATTTGATAAATTACAAACAACTATGATTTCTTCACATGCATTTTGAATAGAAAGCAAATCATAATGAGGTAAACTCAAGTCTTGTACAACCAAGGACCAAAATAGGCAGTGATTTATCCTCGTTAAGTGTACAGAAGATCGATAGCAGGGTTGCAAACTCTAACTGACTTTTCATTGTTGAACGTAGACTATCCTGCCTAATCTTTCCCGAAATCAGTATTGTAATGATAGTAAAAGTACATTTCAAATAGCACCAGATATTTCCTTATTTGCTCTTTCCTCAATTCGAAAAAAGCCCTATAAGCAGTTTAAATAAGCAACCCCAAACAACCCTTAAAAATACTTATTCTAATAACAATTATATATAGCCGCTATAAGCAGTTTCATAAAAATCCCAAAATAAATGTAGTTAATTTATTAAGCAATCCCAAACAACCCGTAAAAGCTGTTTCAATAAACATTCTCAAACAATATGTGTAAACTGGTATTCTTATAAGTGATTGAAAACCAATAATACATCAAAAAGTTTCATTCACGCATTACATTGAACAATTATCAGTTACAAATATGCAATCTAGACAGCCCCTTTATAAGCAAAATTACAAATATGCAATCACAAACAACAACTTTATTATCATCAAAAAACAAAAAACATGAACATTATCATCATCCAGGTTAATATAAAAACATGTAATTGAGACCAAAAAAAAATATCAAAATAAAAATAATAACCTGTAATTGATAGTACCACGAATCAGGTGCAATTAGGTCACCGAAATAATTTGCCCACAACAATTAACCCGTTTTTTTGTGAACATTTGTTGACTCACTTGTTCTACCATCAATGCGATAAGTGGAAGCTTGTCTTGTCCTTGAAACTTTTGGGTTTCGTTTAGAGTTGGTAATGCAGAAATTAGGACATCGGTCATCCATCATAACACCATTGCCAATACTACAAACAGGCCCACCTGTTAAGGATTCATATGAATAAAAATCAGCTCATGACTATAGTTAGTCGCCTACTTGAGATAATGCAATGTGACTATTGAAGCAGGACATGATCAAGGAAAAGATAAATAAGAATAGGAAATTCAATCTATAGCATACCTGAGATTTTGAGGATGTAGTTTGGGCACCTTTCTTAGATCATTTTGTCACACATTGTTGGTTTGCCAAGTCAGTAAGAATGCTGTCTAAGGACCAGAGGGAAAAAGCACGAAGGGCTTCCGTAGATCGTTTGTTAATCCAATCCACTGACGTCTTGTAAATAGCCTTAGGAATATGTGACATGGGATTCTTCATTTAAAACATCTCAAAATATATAATATGAAGAAGAAGAAGAAGAAAGTTCATGTTGATCCAAAGAGCTCAAATTTGTATTTAGTTCTAACGTTATATATTTGATGACATGTAAAACAGATTAACGTTCACACTAATGTATACACGATAAATGAATCGTAAACAAACAGTTTAATTGTGGGGTTTTCATACACTCTGATGTTCATACCCTGATATCAAATAAATTAGTTGACATTATATTCACAAGCACTATCACTGACATCCCAAGTTTAAATCCTTTTATTCCATTATTTGGTATAAAAATAGTGCATAGTTTCAGGAAGAGAACTTACATATGCAACCTTGGCAATGGGAGACTCTCTCAATAACTTCACCCACGTAAACTGTGAAGCAGGCACACCAGAAAATGCCAATCCAAAATAGTCAGCAAATGTCATCAACTGTATATCATCTCGTCCCTCGTATGAAGCCTACAATAAACACATGTACAACATTAGTTCCTATTATTTAAACCAATAAATAAGCAAAATTTAAAGCTTCTTGAAACCAATCATGAAGTTCTGTACTGACTACGTAATCTACAGCAATACTAACACTAATCGTTATCCTAGCATTATGCAAAACTCAGTAGCTACAAAATAAACAAAATTGAATTCGAAAAAAAGTATAAATAATTCTCAAATCAACCTAGTGTTTTTTTAAGCTAAATGAGTGTGAGAAGCTTAAGGACCGAAATAATTCTTTGTGCCACACGACGTTCTTCAAAGCTGTTTTTATATAGCCATAGGTGATAAAATTATTTACTTCACCGGGTATAATCCCTTCACCCAAAAAAAAGGTGATACAATTAGTACACTTTTAAAAAACTTGTTTGATGTTTGGCTAATAAGCATACAATGTAGAAAAAATCTAACAAAGTGGATGAGCATCTAGTACCTATTAAGGAAGAAGAGTGGAGCTAAACTTAGATATATAAACATCATTATATTCGGCTAAAAAAATTTGTTCGCGAACCAATCATTTAGTCGTATCAATTATTATTAAATTTTTCATTTTATATTTTATGCATAAAAATGTATGCTATATTCATTTTTGTCGTTAAATATGCTCATTTTTGTAGGTTCCTATATGCAATTATGCCTGTTAGAAAATGCAAATATATTTAATCTAGCTTATCTTTTTATACCAGAATCTTCAAACATAAAAAATGAAAGGTAACCTACCGAATCATGTATTCGTGGTAAATTTGCTTCAATTGAAACAATAATGGTGTGTCTTCTTTAACAATGATATCACCTTCTTTTGCCTTATTATTATTATTTTTTTACGTATGAGCGTAAAAAAAACTCTTGGACTAACATTTTTAGAAAGAATATGTGCATGCACATAACCTTGGCGGTCCAAGCACAACAGACCTGTACATGAGGAAATTCAAGCTATCACAATCTTGTTGGTAAAAGTAATACTTAAAAACCTTCATGAAATTGCCTACCTATTCAAGAATGAAAGCGAATCTTTTAGGTTTTTGGCATAGCACCAAAAGTTTCCACTTGTGTTATACAGATTAATGGTAACTGATACTATAAGAAAGAGTAACATACATAATTCCATATTGGGATATCAAAAGACGATTTACAAACCAACCACGATATCTTGTGTCAAATCAGCAGCCTCGACTATTTGACATTACACATGCCTGCTACACAAAAAAAGAATTTTTAAAAAATGGGACATATGCAACAAAGATGTATAAGATTATAAGCATTAAATGCAGAGAAAATCCTTTACCCTTAAAGCAATTGCCAAAGGCGAATGTGTGGATTGTGCTTGCTGAGCTGCACTTCTATGTTTAAGCAAACTGTTAGGTCACCATATTAGTAAACACAAGTATTCAAATGAAAGAAATGAGATGA
>LBNU01006903.1:9045-27041 GCA_014162995.1 Artemisia annua
TAGGTGTAGGCTGAGCAGGTATGTGGTCAGTAGTGAGAGTAGGTGCTGATTGAGTAGGTAGTGGTGGAGCAGGTGTGGGCTCAGTGGTGTCAGGGTCTGGTGCATGATATGCCTCAAGCACCTGCATGTAGGGATCATCAGAACGTAGTGCAATCCGAGGGAATGATGGGGTGTGAGTGATGTCTTCGATGACGTCGAAGGGAAACATAGTCTGTGACAAAGACGGTATAAGTGTGTAAGTGTATAGAAAATACTTATAGCTTAAGTATAGTAGAGTAAAATCAACAAGACGTAATGGTAAATTAAGGCAAGTAAACAACAAGTAAAGTGGCAAGTAACCAATATGTAAAATGACAAATAAGGCAGGCAGGCAAGTGGCGGTCACCGGGACTTGTTTTTGTAAAAGCAATTATAGTTTAGGGTTTATATGTACCTAGTTCTCTATAACCTTGGCTCTGATACCAATCTATAACACCCCCAAAATCGGTATAGCGGAAGCATTCGGGTCATGGGGTTCTACTAATTGGAAATCACAACACAAAGATATAAAGAACGGAATACATGTTCCGTTAAAATACATTAGATTAAAATTTTAAGTTTACATCAAGTCTTGATAATAAAAAGGTAAGCCCAAAGTTTAGTGGTCCCATAAAAACAAGTCATATCATTGTGTGAAAATACTTCGGTAAATAGTTTTGTGACCATCGCCTTGCCATGCCTTGCCAGTAACAAATAGTTCAAACACCTGAGAAAAACATGCTAAAAGTCAGCAAAAAGCTGGTGAGTCTATAGGTTTAGTAATCATTGTGGACCAAATAGTTTTGTGTACGAGCATTACAACACATATTACGTCATACAAAATAGACTATCGCGCTAGCACTAAGTTCATGCAACCGAAGCTAGACAGTTCAGTGCGCTACAATATAGCACATAAATATAATAATCAGGGCCCATAGCGAGTGTTTAACCCAATACACTCGTAATCCGACTTGGTATACGCCCGCATTGACCCGTCTGGCCAACCGAACGGGGGGAGTCACCACCAATAGATCTATCTATATCAATCGCGCTTCCTAGCAGGAACTAACGGCTCATGAAAGTGGGCATAACAGTGGGTTCAAGGGCTTAGGCTAACTACGCAATAGTTTTGGAAAAATAGAAATAGTATAGTGGTCCAGAAAATGTTTTGCATGTTTCTCACCCCATAGTTATAAAACAAGTATAAGTAAAGTGGGGCTATAAACTCACCTCANTTACTCTCACGCCGGAGGATAATCGGGGGAAACAATCCCTCGATAAGCCTAACGGTGTCTGTTGCTTTCTTAGTGCGCAGGTCTCAAGCAATATCAATCAATTGATACTAGGAAAGGAACCCAAACAAGGAACGCCCAACTTTTGTATCAACATAAGTTAAATGTTTTATTTTAACTATTAGTCTATCGTGGTAAAGAATTGTCGATGCAGCCATGGCGTATGTTTAGTGTCGATTCTATATGTGCATATTTGAGACTCATTTTTTACTGGGTTGCTATTATCTAATAATATTATTACAAGGTTGAAACTATGTTGTTTATGTCATTTTGGCCCCCACTTTGCTTTTTTGTCTGGAATTCTTGGCCTGTTAGTTCTTTGGTTTGATCTCTTGGTTGATTCTGCAGGATACAATTTAATGGAGGCAAGTATATAAGGCAATTGAATTCAATTGGCTTTGGCCTCTGCAAAATTTTGGGGAAGTAATAGACGTCAAGATTTTAAGGAGTTGTGGGATTTGGCACCTCCAACGGGTGTGCGATTCGGGTCTGAAATGGTGCGTCCAAAGGGTGTGTTTAGGTGCTGAAATGAGGGCTGGAGTTGGTAGGTATTCTTTTATAGATATGTATATTATTTTTAGGGTAAAGTCCATAAATTAGCAACGTACTTTCTCTACTTTACAGAGTTAGGTAACAAACTTTTTTTATTACCAATATCGTCGTTGAAACCGGCTAATTTTTGACAATATAGTAAATATGACCTGTTGATTTTCCAAATAGTTAAATATATTTTTTTTAAGTCTTAATGTTTTTCCACCTCATTTTTTTTCCAGTCCAAAACCAACAACAATAGCTTTACCCACACACTCATATCTCCCACAAGGCCACAACTTCATATTCTTCCTGTTTTTCATCTCCTAATCCAACCCATAACTCCTACCACCGGCTACCTCCTTTTCACCGCCACTGACTCCACCACCACCACCAATCCTTAAATCCGAAAATTGATGGGAAAACATCACGAATTTATATAAAAAAAAAATCTTTTTCCACAAACAAACTTCCTAGATTCAGATTGTGTTGTTGCGGAGGTGACGACGGCGGCGGCGATGGGATGGCGGGCATGGCAGGTAGTGATGTTTTTTAAAAAAATTGTTGCTTGATGAGGGATGAAGTTTGTTTTGCTACTAAGAATATAAAAAAGGGAAGAAAGTGGTTCTACCAAGTGAGGATCTAATGATTCATCCCAAAAAAATTAAGATCCAGAGTTTAGAAATGGGTTTAATTACATATGTACGTGGGTTCCATTTGTGTTTTTGAGATGCAAATGATGTGTGTTTATGTTCGTGTTTATGCAAAGATAATGGAACTTTGTTTCAATTAAAGTGGATAAAAAAAATATTACTCGATCCATGATTGTTGGATCAAACATAATGGGTTTAATTACATATGTTTGTGTTTATGTTTTTGAGATGCAAATTAAGATCCAGAGTTTAGATCTATGGAATATTGTTAAATACAAAAAATTGATAGTTGTCGGAAAATATGGTGGTTGCTGGAGAAGATGATGGTTGCCGGAAAAAAATGTCGGAGAAGCTGGTGGTTGCCGGAGAAGATGGTGGTTTTGTGGTGGACCCCAAAAGCAATGATAGTATTGATGACATAAGCTCACACATAAGCAAAAATATGCCACATAAGCTTACACATAAGCATTAAAAATAAAAATAAATGCCAAATAAGCTTGGTTACCGGTTTACCAGGTAGCCTATTAGCATATTTACTATATCGTTAAAAATTAGCCAGGTTTAATGACTATATTGGTAATAAAAAAAGTTCGTTACCTAACTCTGTAAAGTAAGAAATGTACGTTGCTAATTTATGGACTTTACCCTTATTTTTACATATTTGTTTTGTTGTGTTTGTTTATGTGCATAACACNTAGGATACAATTTAATGGAGGCAAGTATATAAGGCAATTGAATTCAATTGGCTTTGGCCTCTGCAAAATTTTGGGGAAGTAATAGACATCAAGATTTTAAGGAGTTGTGGGATTTGGCACCTCCAACGGGTGTGCGATTCGGGTCTGAAATGGTGCGTCCAAAGGGTGTGTCTAGGTGCTGAAATGAGGGCTGGAGTTGGTAGGTATTCTTTTATAGATATGTATATTATTTTTACATATTTGTTTTGTTGTGTTTGTTTATGTGCATAACACATAACTGAATACGTCCCACTTTCAGTCCCTAAAACTGAGGTGACAAAAGACTCGGCGCATAAAGAACTGTTCAGAGACGAGAGAACAGACACAACCACACCAGACGCCAAAAGAATGAAGCATCAGGAATGACCCAAACATGACGCAAAACCATCTGTTAATGACTCAGATATACAGACAATAGTTTTGTTGTTTTTATTTATAAAAACTTTGGATCTTTCTAATGTTGGTGTTAATTGCAGGTTTGATTCAGGATTCCGGTGTATTGGAATCGTGTGCGAGGATGAACCGAAGGCCATCGTGCTATCAGTCTTTGCCTGTATCAATGGTGTAATGATGTTTCCGAATGTTGAATTTATATTCATTTCGTCTGCATTTTGGCCTAATGATCAGTACACATGGTAACCGTTACATGGGGCTCTAAAGGCAGCGAAAGATCAGGTAACCGTCACATGGGGTTCTACAGGCAGCGGAAGATCTGGTAACCGTCACATGAGGTTCTAAAGGCAGCGGAAGATCAGGTAATTGTCAGAATGTTTCTGTCTACATTGAATTAAAAAAATGTTGAGATTACTCTTGGGAAGGTAACCGTCACATGAGGTTTTAAGCAAACAATCACAAATGTGTCAGATTCAACTGAATAAGCGCAAGTGATGGCCCATAAATGTGGTACGTAAGAAATCACTTTACGGCATCTTGAATACATTGAATATTGGGCTTTATGCTAATGTAGTAAGATTTATTTCAAATAGTTAGTATCGGTATTTTTTTCATAGTTAGGTTTATATGTGTTTTTGTTCGATTTTGTTAAGGTTTTGTATCTGCAAACTAGCACTGCAACACTGTAGCTTATCCGGCGAAAGATGGGATTGTATGCGCATTTTCAGCGTTGGTGCAGCTCCTAAGATATCAGATGCTATTACTCAAACGGGCAATCCAGTAATCTTTTCCGATGCTCCAGCGAAGGTACTAATTACAGTCCACCGAAATAAGAGGCTCATTTTGATAAAGCTTCTAACTTGAGCTCATTTGTACATATTGTTTATGTTTCCAACCCAAAAGCAATGCAACTAGATAGGTTGGTTCATGTTCTGGCTTATATGCTTCGTTATGTAGGAACAAATGTTTTTATCAAACGAAATAACCATATTATAAAATTATATCATAACACGATAAATTAATTAACGCACTTATTCAGAAGTNCACATGGTAACCGTTACATGGGGTTCTAAAGGCAGCGGAAGATCTGGTAACCGTCACATGAGGTTCTAAAGGCAGCGGAAGATCAGGTAATTGTCAGAATGTTTCTGTCTACATTGAATTAAAAAAATGTTGAGATTACTCTTGGGAAGGTAACCGTCACATGAGGTTTTAAGCAAACAATCACAAATGTGTCAGATTCAACTGAATAAGCACAAGTGATGGCCCATAAATGTGGTACGTAAGAAATCACTTTACGGCATCTTGAATACATTGAATATTGGGCTTTATGCTAATGTAGTAAGATTTATTTCAAATAGTTAGTATCGGTATTTTTTTCATAGTTAGGTTTATATGTGTTTTTGTTCGATTTTGTTAAGGTTTTGTATCTGCAAACTAGCACTGCAACACTGTAGCTTATCCGGCGAAAGATGGGTTTGTATGCGCATTTTCAGCGTTGGTGCAGCTCCTAAGATATCAGATGCTATTACTCAAACGGGCAATCCAGTAATCTTTTCTGATGCTCTAGCGAAGGTACTAATTACAGTCCACCGAAATAAGAGGCTCATTTTGATAAAGCTTCTAACTTGAGCTCATTTGTACATATTGTTTATGTTTCCAACCCAAAAGCAATGCAACTAGATAGGTTGGTTCATGTTCTGGCTTATATGCTTCGTTATGTAGGAACAAATGTTTTTATCAAACGAAATAACCATATTATAAAATTATATCATAACACGATAAATTAATTAACGCACTTATTCAGAAGTGCTCAATAGGTTATTGATTGAACTTTATATGCAGGTCAAGATATTAAACATGTTTGCAGCAGCTAGGGCTTCGGGTAAAACCGGTGACTGCAACATTTTGAAAAACTTGGTAGGGAGCTACAGAACCGTTGGTTGTTATTGAGGTTAGATAAAAAATATATCAGAATCATGCTTATCTCAAATGAGGGTACATTGAAAAATAGATCAGGAGTAGTGCAAAATGTGATGAGGGTTTCATGGAAGAGAAGTAGGAATGACATTGCTATGGCTGTTATTCAGATTAGTCAAGATGAGTTAATGAGGAATCGACCACTTGAGGATCATGTTTAAGCGGCCGGAATGCTTTTTGGCATGCGTATCAGGTAATACCGGTTTATCCATCTAAACGTCAAGGTGTTAACCTTAGTCATTTCTGTTTCTATGTGTATATAACCGACTTAGTGAGAATCTGATTAGTTTAGGGATTTAGGGGTGCTTGGATGTGCCTTTGTAACAAAACATGTTGCATATAACTGTTTTTAGGCATGGTTCAGTAGTTTAAAGTTATAACACTCAATTGTTTTAGAGTTATCTTAGAAATAAATAATTGTTGACTACTATCAATAATCTTTGTATAAAAACTTAAAAGCTATATCATGAAGTATTTAAATACTATCGTCATTGTTATTATTACAATACAACTTAGACTTCAAACCTCCTAAGGTAACCACGTTTTAGTTCCTTTTGTACATTATTGATGTTTGAAAACCATTAACTTTTTCTGAAAATCATAATCCAAGCACCCCGTATACCACACACCGGTCATTGTGTGTGCTATAGCCTATATGAAGTAAAAAAACTTCATATTCAAAAGTTCAATGTTGACTATAGTATAGGTTCTCACCAAACTATCATTCATCAGAAGTTGCAGTATATACATGGTTTAGTTTCGATATAGTTGGTAGAGGTAATTATATTCATGAGTTTTTACGTACTCGCTTTGTTGCATATACGATATAGTTGCTACTTCATGCTATAATAATGCTTTTTTAAACCGCTACTATTACAGGTATGAATGAAAGCCAGATAATGTGCATGTGTCTGGGAACAATTAAAGGGAGTCGCCTACGTTTTGCAGCAATAAATTGCAAATGGATCATATATCCAAGACTGATAGCCAGCTGCACAAGAAAGGGTTCATTAATGAGATTGTTACCTACGACACTCCGAGTGTATCTGTTACTAATGTTGATGATGCTGCAAACGTGCCTGCTGAACAAAGGCATTCCATTTGTTGTGCAACTAAGTCCAGTTTATTACCATACAACTTTGACTAAAACCTTTTCATTCATTTGTTCTACAACTGAGATTGGATTACATATTCCTGCAATATATTTGGCTTGCCTGGAATGACCCGAATAACATGTTTTTTTTAATTACATTTATCACTACCGTTATTGCCTTTTTTGTAAATCGATTGATTTTTATGAAAATACCCGTGCGACGTTGACTATAATAAAGGTCAGTTTATCTTTTTGGAGCAAGTTGAAACCAAAAAAACTCATGAGATGACGAAGTAATAAAAAACCGACACGCTAAAACAAAATTAAACAACATGTTATTACTATTTGTTTCAATTTACTCTACATCCATAGACGAATTTGTTACTAAAAAAGATAATGTGCAACTATCACTTATGCAGTTATGTTGTGGAAAAGGTCATCATACATATCAAGCGGTAATTGCGAGTTTAGTAACCATTTCAGTGATATCATATTACACTGTTATTAATTCGTTCTTTATACCCTTTTCGTAATCATACAATATGCCAAAAGATAGTTTCGAGTTTAGTAACCATTTCCGCCATGGCTATTATAGAGAAAACATACGTTCCAAATTATAGATAAAACGTACGTTCCCCGACACTAGACTGTTACTTAGTTTCGTTCTAGACTTAGCCAACCAAATTGGTAAATTCTTTAATAAATAACATTAGAAACGAAATACAACCAAAAAACCCCCCCGCCAAATACAATGAAAAAAACCCCGCTACATTAATAGATAGACAACATTATAAACAAAATACAGTGAAAAAAAACCCCGCCCGGCCGCAACGCAGCCGGCACGCTGCCATACTTGTTTATCTCGATTTGCAAAATTACATAATAAAAGGCAGGTTACAACCAGATTACAAAGCACCGCTTAATGCAAACCCATTATAATCGGAAAACAAAATGGTTAGACCTTGGGGTTTTCATAGTAAAGAACATGTTTTTTTGGCTTAAAGAGGTATCTTGAACCATACGTGGAGCGAATTATATCGGAAAACAGACCAAATTGCAAACACAGATATAGGATGACCGGCAAGATAGCAAATACCGCAATAAGGATTGGAATCCATAAAAAACCCTGTTGGTAAAGGACAAAAAAGCTGACACCGAAAGCCAACGTCATGGTTGCTATTGATATGAAAAGAGTTGCCAGGCCTGCCATGAGCTTGTTGGGTATTGATTCTAAGAAATCACGCTCAGCATAACGAGACGTGAGGATAGATAAAAATATGAGAATTGAGCCCGAAGATGCGAATAAAGAAATGGCATCGGCCACGACGAAAACCAAAAAAGTCGCTTTAGAACGGAAGACAGGAATACCATTGTATTTGTCATCAGTTTGGGCATATCCACCTGGAACTGTAAAGGCTGCGGCAAACACTATAGTTGCAATAAGCGCTGCGACTACCATACATTGACTGGCAGTTCCTTTCATCCATTTCTCTCCTTGTGAAACTAGTTCTTTATGTTCCTTGGTGAAAAGCTCATGTGGTGTTAGATCATCTTCGTTCTTTTTTTCTCGATATGAAGGAGGGATCATATCCTTCACTTCCTACATTACAAACAAACAAGAATATATAGTTATAGGAGATTTTATAAGTATATTAATCATGAAAGGAAAATGAAAAGTTTGTAAAGAATTGCTAAAACACAGAGAGGATCGTATATATGTACCAGGAACCACAATAATTCCCGTTGCATTTGTAAAGCAACTCCTGAGACATCCTCAAGCCGCTTTTCTTTCGCACTCTTCCCAACTAAATGCAACATGTTGTTGCCTTGTCTATCTTTCATAGGAGTTATCATGTCCTTCATTGCGCCTATCTCGTACAATAGGTTGTAGATGCCCTCGTGACGATGTTCAACAGCAATGTGAAATATACTTAGACCATTATCATTTATCTTCCATATGAGATCAGGATAGAGACGAATGAGCTCAACTAAAAATATTGTATTTCCTACTTCCGCAGCAACAAACAACACTCGAGAAGAGAATGTTTTTTTTGGATAATTTTCTATTTCATGACGCATTTTGGCAATTCTTTGATTAATGAGTTGTTGTAGTTTATGAGCTTGATGATCAGGTGTTCCAGCTTTTTGAGTAAATAAGTTCTTGGTTTCATCATGTATTTTCACAATATATTCAGAAATGAGCTTTTGTAGTTCTAGAACTTGATTTTCCTTACCTGAAGCCATCTTGTTTTCTTTAATCAAGAGTTGGATTTCATCATGCATGTCAAGAACATGTTCGGAGACGAGGTCTTTAAGTTTAGAAACTTGGTTTTTGTCTTTTGTTACATTCTGAGTTTCCACTTGAAGTTTGTTAAGATGTTTATCTAGTCGAGCCATGTGAATGACCCTTCCTGAATCTGATATAATCGGATCTTGTGTCCCTCTAAGTATTCTATCAATATCATTCTTATCCATTTGCACAATATCTTCCCAAACGATTCTCAGTAACTGCAAGGCTTCACTTTCTTTTTCAGGAGTTCCCGTCTTTAAATGAATGAACGCAGAAACTGAAAGCAACAACCAGAAAACAAGCCAAATTTTTGTTTGATGATGCCAAATAATTTTATTACAGAATTTACAGGTAAATTAAAAATAGTTGAAGTTGGATTCTATCTAACAGTTGATAAAATAGACGGGATGTTATTTGTAACCGGTTCTGACGTATCACATGGATCATGCATTTTTAAGAAGTTCCACTTGAAACAGTACTGGTATGTAAATTAGAGGAAAGACCTATTAGAGCACTAGGTATCCTCGTGCCGTCCCGTTTGTGTTGTGGGAAAAAGTGCTGCCATATCAGCACATTTTCCCATAACACCAGAATTCATCATAACACCAAAAACTCCCTCCCTCCTATAACACTAGTTTTTTGGTATCGTCGTGCAACCTTAGACCCCACACATATATAATTTTTTTTCATTTTTTTTTTTCATTTATTTAAACACATTTAAATAAACCAACACATTTAACTAAAATTAAAATTTTCATTAATAAAAAAAATACATTAAAAAGTACATAAATAAAAAAAAAAAAAAAAAAACAATTATAAAAATACATGAACTAAACTATAAACCCAAAATAAAAGTACTCATTATTCATTAACAACACACATGACAAAAGGTTTTATACCTATTAATTTGATAAACAATTTTACTACTCTCTAAAATATATGTTTTGGGCATAGCAGGCTTTTAAAAAAAGAAGACCAAGTGACTAATTCTTTAATGGGCTTAAAAGGCGTGAAAAGTTAAAAGTAGGGTTTTGTATTACTTTTCTTTCTAACAAGCCGCTTCTTGCATCTTCTTCCTCATTTCTTGCATCTTCTTCCTCACAGTGGCAAAAAAATCAAATATTCTCACATATATGAAGAAAAAAAACGGGATAACGCCAAAAAAAAGAAGGGAAAACGCGAGGCTTGGTACCCTGCTTGCGCCGTCTCGTCGCGTTTTCCGGGACCATTTGGGCTGGTCGTGACGGCTCAGGATGCGAAAACGCGAGCCACGGTGTGGAGCTCGCGTCGTCCGTTCGCGTTTTGCCGGAAAACACCAGCCTTGGCGCTGGGTACCGAAGCCTCTTATGTATATAGAGGGAATAAGGGAATTTTATGGGCCCCACCTGAAAAGTAATAATATTAAATTCTATCCTTTAGCTAAGGGAAAAAAAGAAACACCCCCTAAGTGTTCGTTTGGCATGAGAGTTGTGAGCTTTGCTATTTTTTAAGAAAGCTCATTTTTCCAATGTTTATTTATGAAGCTGTGAGCGGTGAGCAGTGAGCTGTGACTACTACTCNCCGTCCGTTGGCGTTTTGCCGGAAAACACCAGCCTTGGCGCTGGGTACCAAAGCCTCTTAGACCGGCAGTAATGGATGGTCGACCATGCAAACGCGTCCCCCAATAGTAAAATCAAAGGACTTGGTTGGTTGTTTGTATTTGTACGTGTGTGAGTGTGTATTTTTAAATTGTCTTTGTGGGGGTATTTTTATGTTTAGGTGGGATATATTTTTGGGGTGACCGTGGTCGTGTTATTACACTAACTTGGTCATGAAGAAAGTCGTGTTGAGTTGGCGCTGATGTGATATTGATAACTACGATCATCCTCGGTCACCATTACTACGAGTCTTATCTCTGCTACTTATAATGTATGCATATTCATTCCTTAAAAATGCTTAAAATTTGAGTAATGTTGATTGCTCATAATACCTTTTACAAAACAAGGTCTAATAGAATTGTTTACTTCTTGTAATTAATTCGGTTTAAATAACATTTTTTCAAAAATACTTTTGATTAAAAATGATAACATTATCCACCACTAAATATTGTTTGACCATCAAACTTTTTTCATTTTTCGATTATTACGCATAGACTTTTTTTCGCAATAAATGCAAATTAAACTCGTAAATGATGCATCAGTGGTCACACCAAAACTCAAGTTCTCAGTTATAATTATTTGCTGCTACACACTATTACGGATATTCGTTTAGTATATCTATATATTGATTTATAGTATCTAGTTACTTAAAGTTTCTTTACAAGTAATGATATTTTACTTACATCTTAAGGGTATCTACTATGGTAGTTTCATCAAAAGGTTTAAAACCTCAATAAAGCTTTATCTTCATTTTAACCATAGTGATGATTTGTTTCATGTACATGTGGCATGAAGAGGTTCATATTCTTGAACCTATTCATAATTTAATGCACGAGTTATTATGAATCATTTAAAGAGTTGTAAAAGGTTTATTTATAGTGGGGAAATGCTAACCACAACCCATTGGGTTTTTGTTAAGCTTTCCTTAATTACCCATATTCTTCAATTGATGATTACCTTCTATATTTACAAAGAATCTTCACTACTTTGAATTTGAAAAACTTAAGCAAATCCCTGTAACTATTCTTTATACATATTTACAAAATCAGTCACTTTTTTTATTTTATTCTTCCATTACAAATCACCTAATCAATTACCCTTATGAATAAAAAAGTTTGTTTTTGCCAAAATGATAATAATAATTTTTCTTTCACATCTCCATGGATAATTACTAATGTACTCACGCAAACACTCTACATCCTCCAAGAGGAATACAATCATCTCATCTTAGTGAAGGTAATACTATTTTCTTTTGACTATTATAAAATGAATGGCTAGTTTAATTGGTACGTAGTTATTTTAATTGCTAAACTTTTTATAATGTTTATCACACCAAACATAAATGTCCTATGAAAGAAAATATTGATGTTATGGAAGTCGTTTCTTCTTCTAATGTGTCACGAAAGAAACTTTCACCAAAAGATTTCGGACTTAATCCTATATTCAATGCTAAGTACTAGACATGGTATGTAGTCCCAAGAACTTTTATTGGGTACTTTGATTTTATGTCTTTTATGATTTTAGGATTGAAAGTTTCTGTTTGATATTTGTTCTCTCATACTGAAGTTTGAATTATTGCTACTGTTACGTAAAGTTATATATGCAAGGGTGTTTACTGAACAAAAAACAAAAAGCATGGTTAATATGTATAAAACATAGTTACAGGGATATGCTTAAGTTTTCCAAAATAAAAGTAATGAAGATTCTTTGTAAATATAGAAGGTGATCATCAATTGAAGAATATGGGTAATTAAGGAAAGCTTAACAAAAACCCATTTTTTTTCTAAGAGCATCTCCATTGCTTCAAGTTTGCTAAAAAATTTACACAGAAAAAAGCTATCATTTAAAATTACTTCCGATGCGAGGAAAAGAAGCATTAGATAATTATTTTTATTCATTTTAATTAATTGATTTACTCTTAAATTGGCGTGAGAAAAAGTTGTTGCAAGTCTTTCACTTAATGACTCGAGGTTGCTCATAGTCATATATTGGATGAAAGTAAAACAATCATCTCTAATGATAGCACTAAATTGGAGATGCTTTAAGGTTTCGTATACTTAAAACACATAGTTGCTATTTTCACATACCTCCTAATTGACATTATTTTTCATTGTATATATGACTTTTAAGTTATTCACAACAGTCATGTTGAAATTTTTGTCGTCTTTCAGTATGCATTTAGAAATTACATTTTTATTGAAGAGTTAGCCAACCTAACCCGTTATTTTATATTCGTAATCCATGTGTGCACATCACATAAAAGTAACATCAAGATATAGAACTATAGATCTCAAACATGAATAGTAGTGGATGCTTACAGTGAGATGATTGCAAGTAGAGAGATGTTTACCTGAGTTAATGGTTCTCTCAATGATATTAGACGACTCTTTTTCCCGAAATGCCTCAGGCTTTCGTGCCAAAACTCCGAGTACATTGCTCACCCTACCAATTTGCGGAAACTTTTTCACTATATCTAATGCGATATCTATAAAAGAAATTTGGCATTTGGTTCGTAAGTGAATATTAAAACAAAAATCAATCAATAATATGTGGAAGCAAAAACTCTTGGTCTATGTAATTGTGTAGTGCTTACCCTCTTATGCTAATATTAATCTTTACAAGAATTGCAGATAACAGTTTTGGTGATTAGACAATTTAGACAATATATTAAGCTGGATGCTACAAGTATTTAAATTCCCTACGTGTCTTAACAAACAAGGACTAGAGAACTTACCGAACATGTCACTCTCCACACATTTTTCAAGAAGCCAACCACGACTTGTATTTGTCCAAAAGTCATCACGCAATCCCTGGGATTGTCCGTAAAGATACTGGACTACTTTCTCATTTCCAAACAAGGCAGCCGCATAGAGTGGCACCATTCCTCCACCACCAGGGATTGTCACCAAGGTCTTGTTCTTTTCTACCATGATCTTAACTGTTTCAACATTTCCAGCTGCAGCTGCCAAATAGAGGGCGGTGTTGTGATTTTTGTTTACAATTTCCAAGTCTTCCTTTGACATCAAATCCACCAGATTTTTCACAAACTGTTTAACGTGTTTGGGACCTTTTGCGGAAGCTGCAATATGAAGCGCCGTTTCTCCATTTTCGGTGATACTATACTTTACCAACTCTGGGTTTTTAATAAGAATGGCGTAAGCATCTTCCCAGTCACATTTTATCGATGCTTCGTATAGAGGGACACCAATTTTGAGGTATTCCGTTTTAGCTCCTTCAAAGTTGTTCCAATACAGATAGTTAGTAGAATTTGATATGATCGATCTAGTCATCTCAATATTTTTTTCACTTAGATAAAGCATCAATACTAATACACATAGCCATGTTTTGGGTTCACAAATTAACTAATATATCGACCACGCTATAATCAAAACTCAAAACCAGTTATTTACATTAATCGTAACTTGGATAAGGTAGCTAGGCTCAGGCTGAAATTCTAGGACTCGTGTATGCATCTTCATGTGGAAATTCTAACAGAATTTAAAATTAAATATCATATTGTACTATAAACTGCAAAGTTTCCTAATATTCCCGTGGATTAGTCGGCCAAAAATTCAAAAACCATAGTTATCCAAAAATAATACGAGTAATAATAATAATAAATAAATAAATAAATAAAATGACTCACCTTCTTTTCTATTTCAAGCAGTTGATATAGTGTTACCTGTTAAATAGCAGAAAACGAATACAATGCTATAAATAGCAGCAGTTACCTTTAATTAGATCTGTAATAGGGAGCTCCCTTTCTGTTGTATTTGGGTTAGCTTGCGGAGCATCTTGTGGAGCATCCTGCGGATGATGGTGTGTGTCACTATTCTCTTTTTCTAACGTCTGCACAGTGACAACATAAATTATCATCAGTATTAAACAAAATATTTGCACATGCATTATGACTAGAACTAAATGTTACAACAGATAATAAATACCTTGTCCATAGCCGGAGATTATAGTGAGAGGTGGTAATGTATGTGTTAAAACTGAAATGCCTCAAGAGATGTGAGTGATTATTTGGACATGAACTGTATCCTTTATATACAATATAAATCGCATAAGTCAACGTCAAAGTTTACAGAAAATTAGTTTTAGGTGATTTATCTATCTTGAGTTAAGATCAATATAAATCTTATACTTGTCATATATCCGGTTAATAAATTTTACTCCCTCCGTCCCAATTTATTTATCCACTTTTGACTTCTTAAGTCTTTCTTTGTCAACTTTGACCTTAAATTTTTTTGTTTTATGTTATATAATACTTAATAAAAATTATACCCAATGAAAATACATTTAAAATACAATCCATTCATATAATTTGCATCAAGTATTATATAACACATAAGAAAATAGTTATGATCAAAGTTGTAAAAGAAAGACTTTAAAAGTCAAAAGTGGACAAATAAATTGGGACGGATGGAGTAGCCATTTATTTTTCATCAAAATTAATAAAAAACTATTTTTCACTTTTTTTAAAAACAAACATATCTTGCAAATATTAAATCTTCAAGCTACGAAAAATACAACAATGCTACGGGAATTAAATTATCTTTCTATAGATATAAACTTCTATATACTTTCGACGAACTTTTATTTTCTCAAAATTTCCGAAAAGAAAAATCACATGTGATTTGTAAAAATCATATGTGTTCATTTAAAAAATCACATGTGATTTTTCCGAATTATATGTGATTTTTTTAAGCGGAAATTTTGAAAAAAAAAATAGTCAAGTATATATAAGTGCATATCTATAGAAAGATAATTTGATTCTCGTCGCGATGGTATAATTCTTTTCGTGTAACGATTAACGGTTTGCGAGATATTTAATTTTCTTTTAAAAAAAGTGAAATTATTATTATTATTATTATTATTATTATTATTATTATTATTATTATTATTATTATTATTATTATTATTATTATTATTATTATTATTATTATTATTATTATTATTATTATTATCTTTTATATAATAAAAGAATTACATCATTTCGGAGTTTTTTTGACAAAACAATCTTAGTGGAAAAAAAATTAGACCAATAGGAATGCTCGATTTTGACACATAGACGAAATCGAGCAATATGATTGGCCAATAAAAAGTCAAAATTGAATTGATTTTGGTCAAACTTTAATAAATTTGGTGGAGAATTTGATTGAGAAAAAAAACAGATAAAAATATCGGTGTCAAATTTATAAAAATAAAAACTTAAAAAAAGAGGAGGTAATTAAGAAAACATTAGTGGTTAAATTATAAATATATTATATGGAGTTAAGTGTAAAATTATAAATCTTCATATTTTTTTTATAACTTTAAATAATAAACAAATAACCCCTTACACTCTATGCCCCCTACACTTTTTAATATGAACTTTGTTTACAATTACATGAATATTAGTATTGGTTTGAGACTTTCATCCATTAAACTTACAAAATTTATAAATGTACGAATTAGTTTTAATATACGTTAAATACTTTTAAAATAAATATTAGTTTCAAAATTTCATTTACTAAAATATCTTTTACTATGTAGGTTAAATATAAATAAGAATTCATGTTATCCTATTTAAAAGTTTAATTATACGTACACGTGTTTGAATATTGAATACAGTTAAATTGTTATTAACTATAAATATAAATGGTAAGTACGAGTTGCTGTGATATGAAAATAAATATACGCGATTGTACTTATAACGACTCATGTAATTATATTTAAAGTTTATATACGGATATCCGGAAAAACATTTTTAAAAAATTTCATCAACGCTCATTATGTGCTACTAAACTCGCATATTTGTACAACATGATATCAATAGTTGAAGTTAAACAACAACATCAACCTCAACATTAACACCTATGTCAGCTAAACAAAGTTAAATCTTTCATCCAATAAAATTTTTACAAAATATTAATTGATATTAATATATAATAAAAAAACTCATGCATACTTATTAGTTGTACTTATATCATAATTTTCACGGGTAAATTCTTATATATCCATATAGTAAACAAAAATTTTAAAATAAATTTGATTTATGTGTAAAATCATGTGATCAAAGAACCTTTGGCCCAATAACATTATAAGGAGACACGCTCAAGAATCCAATACAAGGTCGATGCCACGGTTATATTTACAATTTCTGCTAACTATTTTTTCTTACTTTCGCACATGTTGATGCTATAACTTTTTAAAATATACAAGATTTTCAGTTTTTAAACGATAATACTATATAATTAAATTTTTCTGGAAAAACCCGTGCGTGCACGGGTATTATAACTAGTTATTATTAATCAAAAAATGAGTTAATATTATTGGTTCATTAAATTTATAGCAAATATAAGATCTATATTGATCTTTTCTCATGTCTTGATAAATGATGACAAATGTGCTAGAAAAGAGTTACTTTTGGGGAGGAAAAAAAAAAAAAAAAAAAAAAAAAGAGTTTCAACGACTATCCCAAACTCAAATAATAAGATATACCGAGTAAGTCGTTCATGTCATGTAACCCACTGGCCATTAATTATATCGAAAAAATAGTAGATAAAAGGTGTCTATGACGTACTATAATAGACATTTGAAATACGGTTTCAAGGCTATCTAAGATGATTATTTTTTTTGTACAATTGGTTGTATGAAATAGTTTCATCCGATCAAACTTTTTATTTTTTTATTATTTTTTTTTGAACGGTATCACGCTTGAAATTCGACCCTGAGTTAAACCATCCAAACGAGCAGACTCCGGGACTCGAATCACTAGGAGAGACCCGCGAAGGAAAACCGCTAGAACTCACGGCTTTGCACTAAGAGAAGAATCCGGATTTTCTTTGTCACTTGCGAGACTCGAACCCGGGTAAAACCCCTCAACAAGCTCCAGAAAAGCTAAGTTCAGTTTGGTCTACTATGTTGTAGTTACGTGTCAAGTTTTATCGGTGATCAATTATGTAACTGAACATAACATATAAACTAGCGTCCTTGTTATTGTAACAAAATATATTGTACTTGATCGAATATAGTTGTACCGATTAAGAGTAAATATTGCCTTCTTGGAGAGTCCTGAATAAACGTATCCCAAGCAAGAATCAAGCTTGGACAAGAGAGCTATAAGACTTACACTTAGCGTTCGATACCTTTGTGCTGATAGTATTGTTAATGAGTTTCACGTATATATCTTCGATGCAAAATCATAGCGGATACTTGGGGTCAAGTTCAAATGTGGAAGCACTTGATCCAATCCACGCATTTTTCATGCATTGAAGACTTGTTTTTCTTTTCCAGATTTCTTAGGCTTGCCGCTCACCTAATCCCCCTTCCGCAGTGGTTCAAATGACCATTCGATCTTAAGTAGGCAAAAAAAAATGTTTATTGTAAC
>LBNU01006903.1:34316-44459 GCA_014162995.1 Artemisia annua
TTTTAAAAATATTAAACTCTTAAGAGAAAACCAGTAATGTGTCATTTTTTTTACATTGCAATTAATATGATTTTTTCAAGCTTTAGAATGACAAATTAATAAACCCGTCCCATATGGTTTAGGTGGAACATGAATTCACAATTATTTTATCAAGACATTTTCTTGAACATTAATAGGCCTAAGAAAGTAAGATGTTAGATTTGTTAGTCCTTTACAAAGGGGGTGGGGGTGGTTAAATGTGGGATCTTTTAGGGAAAAAAACTTGGCGTTGTTTGGCAAATGGTGGTGAAAATTTAGGACGGAAGGTGGGGGGTTGTGGGTTAAGATTTTTAAAAGTATTCATGGGGCATGTGCAGGTCTCGGTGGTTGGGGGGCGGGGGGCGGTGGTTTTACATGATATTGTGAAGAACAGTGTTGAGATTGATGGTTTGGGGGTAGACTTTACCTCTTCGAAACTAAAAACGAAATAAAACCGAACCGAAGTATTTAATTGGTGTTTGGTTTGGTTTTGCGTCTGAGAAATATATAACCGAACTAAATCAAAAACCCCGAATATTTCTATCCACATAAAACAATCTATTCTATCTATTCACTGAATCAAGATAATTAGGGAGTACGTGTCACAATATTAGACAAAACACATAGGCTTTATCTGACGTGGCTGCTTCCCCGTTAATTTCTCACCGATCCATACCACAACTTCACTTTATAGAGATAACTGCTTTGAGAACCGTCTTAGATCCCAAACTGCTTTCAAGTTTCAAGAGGAGGTTATTCTGTTGGTAATGGACTTCAGATTCAGAATCAATTTCAATTGAATCACCATTGGTGTTTTCTAAAATAGTATTGCTTCATCTTCAGAATTGAGTAAAGATTTGTTTGGGTAAGTTTTGATTTTTGTTTTGTTAATTGTCATATCTTTATTAACATTATCCTCTAACATCTTGAACATCAACTATTTGTTGATTTGTTGAAAAATATTCAGTCGATTTTTAAAACAAATAGAATACTTAAGTGTCTGATTTTTATGTTTCTAATAATTTTTTCATATGATTTGTCTATTCTAGCAAAGTTTTGTAATTTATACAAATCAAGTGTTTGATGAAATGTCTAACTGAAATAAAAATAGTTTGAAATTGACTTTTGTAGGAATTTAGTGATTTGGTCACTGACTTTTCTTTGTTAACAGTATGTTTGTTCACTATGTATTTTTATTTAGATGTTTCTTTGTATGAAATTAGTGATTTAATTTTGTTTCTAATTTCTCTAATCTTCCTGCATATTATAGATTAGAGTAGACATGTAAATTAGATGGATCGGTTTTCTCCATAAATATCTCAAAAATGGTTCATATGTTTTGTTCCAATTTATAAAATTATTCTCCATCAATTGTTGAATTTGCACGACTCTGTGTTTGGTTTTGTTTGTGTAATTGACATCTTCAGTTTTGTCTCATTTTTTCATTATAGAAGGATTGAATCAAATGATGTTCTGGAACAAGGTGTGGGATTAAGATGAAAAGCACAAGAAGCGGGACTAGAATTCAAGGTAAATTTGCTCACGAGGAGACCGTGGCAACATAGCAAAGTATGTGTTTGTGAAATGGTGTTTGTTTATTGGCTTTGTAAGTTATTGGTGGACTAAAGGGTATTCGAGTGGTCCATAAGAACTCTAAAAAGCCTATAAGGGGATTTGCTTCTTTATACAAGTTCGAGTTATTCAAATAAGTAAATAATGCCTGTGAGTATAAAGTTTTATGTTAGAATTTAAATCAACAACGTTAGTTTTAATTTTAGATTAATTATGCAACAACATTATTTCTTAACTTGGTGGCTTGGAAAAGAAATTGCATCAGTTCGTCTCAAATGTTATTCTAAATGAGAGGCGGTTTGTGATTATGCTTGATCTTTATTTTTTTTACCATCAAATGGTATAAGGAAGCAAGTTTGTGAATGTATTGGTTACAATAAATTATGCTAGATTACAAGGTTGTTTGTCATGACTCATGACCATTAACCGTCATTAAAAATGTAGCAATTTGAGGGACTTTTCTCATATAATTTCTATTAAATTATGCGCAGTGAATGATGGCTGCTTTCGGGAAAAAGTTGAAGGACAAATAAGTTGGAGAATGGAATGAGTAAATTGCATATATTTTTTTTTTATAGATATCTTAACTTGAGCGCTATTGACATAATTTCATAAATGAGTATGATTTTTATAGGTCTTCTAAACATCATGAGAGTTGGGCAATTTGAACTTTTTACCTATAGATTGGTCAATTTAGGTTATGTTCATATTGATTAAATCATACTGCTCTATATTAAGTAAATGTTAGTATTGATTTTTATTTGGATTAACAATAATATGTTTCAAGAATGACTATGGCTACTTTTCTGATTTTAACTACTGGAATATATTTACCGATCAAACATATATCACACAAATTTTATTTGTCATTAGACAGTTCATATATAAACTATTGTATGTTTACTAAGGTGACGTAAATGTTCCTTCTCTTACTGATGCACTCCACATCACTTATGTATTAGTTGCCTTACTAAAGGAAATGCGCTATTTTGATTAGAGATAAAAAGACGGGTGGGTTGGGTAGTGGGTCAAGATGGGCTTTGTTAAAATGTGGCCGAGATTATTTTTTAAAAATTCATCTAAATAATAATGCATTTACAATATATGTATAGTGGATGGGAAGACTATCGAATTGAGCAATTTCTATATAGCAAAAGATAATGTTGCATACAAAGTGGCTAATCATCCATTTAAGGTAAAGTTTCACATGGAGACATCATTTGAAACTTTGAAGTTAGTATTCATATTATACTCTTTACAACATAAAACTGTAGAATTTACTACTATGTATTTGACATGTTATATAAAACTTTCGGACGTCAATGGACGTGTTGTCACTACTGGAGAAACTATTCTGGGAGAGAAGAATGGAAAACCAAACAGGAGAATAAAGTGCCATCTTATATGACATAGAGTGAGTTTATATATTCACCAGTACTACCATTTCATGCATCTAAATATAATGTATATGTTAGTCTATGTAAATATTAAAACAAATTATCATTGTTTTGTATATGATAAAGTATGTTTAAAATGCAGAGGTGTTGAATGTCACTTGCACTCCTTGGGAAGCTTATAAACATGACTTCAAAACAAAACTGAACAATTCCACCAGTACGGGTAAGGTGTTTATTCTGACAGTTCATGTCTGCTATTATGACAAGATTTCATTTTGTGATAAAAGTAAATGGATGATCAAAAGGGTAGAATGCATGGATTATCTACATGTGGTAAGTAGTGATTAAGTTTGTTTTTAGTTAAAATGATGATACAGATTATTGGTTATAAGTTAGAGGGTGTTTAGGATATGCTTTTTTAACCTATACGCTCAATTATAAAACAAATGAGTAGTTAGAGTCTTGGCTAAAATTTCTTTCATTAACGAAAATAAGCACTTAAAGTTAAACAGGTCGGAACCTGCTTATAATTGTAGTAGACGAGCAGTTTAACTAAGTAATCCCAAACATCCCCAAAAGTACTTATTTACTCAAAAAAGAAATAAAAAGGATACAGTTTCTTCCAAACACTAAGAATTTCCAATTTTCACTAAATATAAGCACTTACTGTGTATACATTTTCACAAGTTGAAAGTCCGACATGATTTCATCTTCGGATAATAAAGGTTTTGTGATAATCCGAGGATAGAATGTATCGTTTTGGTAAATGTGGTAAGTACTGATTAAATTTATTTGTAAGTAAGTTTATGATGATACTGTTAATAATAATGAGTTAGATGGTGTATGAGGCAACTTAATTGACTTGTCTCCTTAGTTTTAAAGCCAATGGGCAGGTTTAGTGTTTAGCTAAAAACTGCTTATATTAGTGTAAACAAGCACCTGAATTTTAAAGGGTTAGTACATGCTAACTTTCTTAACAAGTAGTTATTTACTTAAAAGATATGGAGACTAGACATTTCATCCATACACTATGAAATGCCACTTTGATTAAAAATAGGTACTTACTATGTTCACATTTTCAAAATTTGAAAGTATTAGATGATTTCTTTTTTGTTAATAAATGTTTTGGGCAAATCAAAAGGCTAGAATGTATTGTTTTGATCAATCTGGTAAGTTCTTATAAGTTTATTTGTAGTTATCTGTATGATGATACTGATGTTTATTATGAGCTAGAGTGAGTTTAGGATTGCTTATTTAACTTATCTTCTTTAAAAGAATGTTTGGCCAAAAGTTTTTATATAATTCCACTTGAATAGGATGTACATGTTAAAATAAAGCAATCCCAAGCTAAAATTGCTTGTATTATTAGAGTAACACAGGATGGAACCTGCTTATAATTGTAGTAGACAAGCAGTTTAAGCAATCCCAAACAGCCCCTAAAGTGCTTATTAGTTTGCATATGAAATAATTAGGCTTTAAATCTAATAATTTATCCTGATGGGGTTATAGATTATGATATTGTTATGATATCTTTTCCCCAGGTTCTAATATAACCATGACTCGCTCTCATTATCGTTACCAATATTTGAATCAACCAAGGAAGTTGGATCGGATTCGAATTTATGGCTTTTCATCGCTGTTGCGAAACATTGTTTATCATTTATGGAATGATCATTACTTGTAGAACTAAATTCTGTAACGGATTTTATAAGGATGGAAAAGAAATGTCGAGAAAAATAGGTGATGTGAAACATGATATTCATATTTATGTATTACAAGCAAACGAAGGTACTTGGGGAAGAATTTGTGAGTTAATCTGTCGCATTTTTTTGAAAGTAGTAGGTATCTTTATGAGTTAGTTTTATTTATAATTTAGAGTTGTACATGTTTTAAATTATATGAGTGTACATCATCTAACCCATTCTTGACATATTTATGTCCACTGTGTTTATTCCATAGAGCACAAAGTATGGTGCTAACGGATAACACGTTATTGGTATGCCACTTCAGCGTCACCTCATCCCCTCTCAACAACACACCTATAACTAAAACACCCATCCCTCAAAATATACCCGCTCACTCACAAAAAAAAATAATAAATAAAAAACACACACACGCACAGAAAGGTGCATTTGGCGTGAGCCACTGAAATGGCTAGGGTACTTTTGGCACAAGTTTGGCATATTGGCCGGTATTATGGCTCATGGATGGCACGAAAAAAAGGGACGAATGGCACGTTATTTGCAACCATACCGTGTGCTCCCATTAAATGATTGTCATGCCTAACAAATATATCTAAAAGTATGTCTAATAATAAAATTTGGACACCTAGCAAGATCAAGGGTGAATGTTTGGAAAGAGAAAGTGGTAAAAACATGTGTCAAGTAATAAATGGATTAAGCATGTTTTTAGTAATGCAGTTTAGGTCTCTCTATTATTGCTCATTATGTTATCAAGATGTAAAGTGAAGTGTGCAATTTTAGCCAAATTTACCTGAAATTGGGTCAGTGAGTAAATAAAAAGAAGTGGATGTTTAAAAGGAGCAAAGTCTATCGCCTGTTCAAAATTTTTTGAGTTCTAACAATAACTTTTTAGTTGCCGGGGAGTTGATTTAAATTTCGAAGATGGTGCGTCTACGCTTCCTCATGTTAATTTAACTGTGTAACGATTGCAACAATTGTATAGTAAAAAAACTTGCCCGACACTTTCAATGTGTTAGGAAAAGTTACCGTGAGCACAATTTTGTGATACATAAATGGATAAATGTTGGGTTCCTTCAGTACCCAAGTCTCACTGAACTGAATTTGAACACAAACTACGCTAAGTGTTGGATAACCTTGAACACTTCAGGTCACTGAGTGAATAGTCATTCAGTGAGTCACCTTCAGGATACTAAGGACGAGTCTAAGAAGAAAGTCTCTCCACTCAATGAGGCGGTCAATCAGTGAGTGGCACCCCAGTCAAAGAAGAAGGTGATGGGTTCAGTGAGTGATGACAATAGCTCACTGAACCCCAAGACTCCTCAACAACTAAAGAAAGGTGATTTAAAGACTGAAGAGTAATGGGCTAAGGACTGAAGAATAGGCGGGATGAAGCGGGAAAGTTTTGAAGAGATAAGGCAGGGTCCTTATCACCTGAAGTCAAACTTTCCCTGAAAGGCAAAATGTCAGGGACAGTGTCATCACTGTTAGTTAGAAAGTAGAATTGTCTTTTACCCAAAATAGCCTAATGTAACAGAGACAAAATGTGTAAGCATTTTGTCTCGACTAGCTTATGTCATCTTTGTCTTTATCACTAGAGGTTGTTTATACTTGTGTATAAATAGGAAACATATACGAGGAGTAAAAGTTGACAAGTTTGTGCAATTAATGCTTAGACTTTCACAAACAACTTTTACTCCTCCAAAGAACAACCTAGTCCCTGAGATAGCTCAGTAGGACCTTTAGTTGTCACTCTAGCTTAGCTTGAGTTTAGTGAGGAGTCATACCATACTTGTCATTTCAATCCCAAGTGTTGTTCCGCAAACACTTGGGTATAATTCTTTGATTGATTTCTAATAAGAATTAAACGTTGAAAAATTACTATGTCTTTTTACTTTACGTTTTATTCAAACACCTCTCAAAGTAATTCATATCAATATCTTAGCATGGTGCACGTTTAGACTATCTCTTTAGTTAGTTTATCCGTGTAAACGGGACCAACAATAACTTTGAAAACAGAAAAGTGAGATTGCATTTTTAAACTACTGTGTTTTGTAGTGATTGAAATTAGACCTATGAATTTCCAATGAAATTAAGGAAGGTGATGCCTGTAATTAGGTGCTTAAAACCCATCAAATCATTTTATGATGTTAATGATATGATAAGAGTTTGTTGCAATAATCATTGCTGTCAAAATGAGAAACGAAACATGAAAGTGTGTTATATTCTAGGTGAATGTTGAGCAGAGATGAAAATTAACCATTACAACTATGGTTCAAATCCGCCATAGTCCTACAACTACATAATTAATGTATTGAATCGCTTTTTCTAAACAAATAGATTTGATCACAACTTCAAACATGTAATGTGGTCCTCAATTCCTATACCCAATTTACTCGCAATGATATCTGTATTTGTCGCAATGATAAGCATTGAAGAATATCCATTCACTTTTTATTAGCTCATAATATATGTTTGTTGCAATAACGGGTGTATGGCTGCTTCTAATCATGAGTTTTCGTCAAGTCCTATACCCAATTTACTCCTGATTGCAAATCAAACTTTATAATGTCGATGCCAACGATGCTAATATTGTGTCTCGCATTTCGGATGATCATGTTATAATCAATGTGTTCAATGACATAGCTGCATCACAGTCGGCGAGTATTTAAAATTAAATAACATGCAAATCATAAGTTTAGTAATTCTTACAACTTAACCTAACAAGTTCTTTTAATAATAGACGAATATCCATGCATGGCGACGGGATTTTATAGCGGCATATAATTAGAATTGTGATATAATAATCAAGTGTTTCCTGTAACATTTATGTATATAACGTAAAATTATAACAATTCAACGTTTATAAAAAACACATAAATAGAGACTTCAAACATAATGAAAAATTGACCATAATGTGAATGAGATTGTTAGTACCGTTGCGCAACAAGAATCACAGGCTATGACATCTAAAATGTTCATATATATAGTTGAAAATATTGATTATATATAATATCTAATTAATTGTGATTTTTAGCAATATGAAACGAACTTTTTTTAATTATAAGTTAAATGTATTAAAAAGGTATTTTGGGTATCCATACTTTTGCATATATATTCTTTCTAAAATACATAATTGCATATATATCAAAAGCATGCATAAAAATCATTGTACTATGTGCATAAAAAACTTGTACAAAGAATATATATGCAATTATTCACTTTGGGAGAGATATATATGCAATTTTGTTTTTGTTTTTTGTTTTTTTGTTTTGTTTTGTTTTGTTTTTTGTTTTTTGTTTTTTTTTGTTTTTTTTTTCAAACTTTAAGAAAAATCTTTTACAAGTAGTATAGAAGTTGAAAATATTGATCATGTATATATATATGATTGGTACTTTGCAACAATATTGACCGCAACTTTTGAAAAACATAAGTAAATGTTTTAAAACTTAAAAGGGTATGTTGGGTCTACAACATTACCCATTTTTAAGTTTTTTAAGTTTTGAGAAAAATCTTTTCTCTTTCTAAGTACCATAGATGTTTAGGAAAATGACACAAAACCCGAAATCAAGTAATAATTGGAAAGACACTGAAGAATACTGAAATATGTCTTTCAAACATTTGTTTTTATATATACTTATGTTTTCTTATCGGTCTTTCTTTTGCGCTAGAATAATTGAACCATTTTTAATGTTTCTTAGTGTTAATCGAATAAGATGTTTAGTGCTTTTTATTTGGGGTACGTTAATGTTTTCTTAGTGCAAATTTACGAGTTGAGCTATATTTTAACTAATTTTTAATTAACCAGAAATGAAATGTATGTTTTTTTTTTTTTTTTTGAGGCTGTATATTGATCTAGAACCAATCATAGATGGATTTTATTGACCCGTTGTATAATATATACTTATATAACATAGGGGGCTAATTTTATAAAACACATGTGACAAGTTACCAATTATCAAACCTTAAGTTCCTAAACCTACATGAAAAATCCAAAAACGTTATCAAAACACTTGGATTCATAGAGTACATTTTTTTAATGATAACTTATTTCAAATAAACTAGAATAAGTTAGAACAAAACAATAAATTATGTCATTATTTTAGCTGAATAAACTGTGTAGAACATCTCTTTACAGCCATCAACTCTTAACACATCATTATTTAGTACTAACTCAAACTTTTTGTTTCTTTTCTTTTCATATTTACTCTGATTCTTATTACATATGATTTCTTAAACACATAAACGAAACATACATTATTATTTTACGACTCCTTTAATATTACCCGTTGAAAAATGTGTGCATTATGCTAGAATTAATCTATATTGAATCTTAAATAGAGTTTTACGATTTTAATCAAATATTAAGAAAACCGTCCATCGGACGGGAAGAGACCTAGTTAAACTATATATAAAGAGATTTTCTATCTTTTATCTTCCCAACTATCAATCATATAAGTTAAAATCTTTTAAACTAATTACTCCTCAAATTAAGCATTGCTTTTTCAGAGATGAAAATAACATCAAATGCAAACATTGAGAAGATGAGTGAAGTTGTAATTGGGATTAAATGCTTGAAAATTTGAAGGTGAAATATTCAATCTAATAAGACTTATAAAGACTTTTGTCAAAGAACATTTTATCGCTATTATTTACTCTCGTTAAGTTATGAAACTTGCTGATTTCTTAACTTTTGTTTTGTTGATTTCCTTGAGTACTTTGAAAATTTTCAAACCGACGAACCCGAATCATACATGTCTAAAGATGCACTAGTAATTTGGTTTAATTTTATCCGTTTTAGAATTGGTTTGGTTTGGTTTTGGTTTTGACTTTGAAAATTTTCAAACCGATGAACCCAAATCATACAACCCACAAACCCGAAATCCGAACCGATGAACACCCCTATGAAAGATACACATTTTTTAATTAACTAAATTATATTTCTTTGTTTTATGTGGATAGAAATATTCGGGTTTTGATTAGTTTGGTTATATATTTCTCAGATGCAAAACCAAACCAAACACCAATTAAATATTTCGTTCGTTTTATATTTCGATTTTAGTTTCGAAGAGTAAAGTCTACCCCAAACCATCAAATCTCAACATTGTTCTTAAACAATATCATGCCAAACCACCCCCCCCCCCCCCCAACCACCGAGACCTGCACATCCCCATGAATACTTTTAAAAATCTTAACCCAACAACCCCCCACCTCGTCCTAAATTTCACCACCATTTGCCAAACAACACCAAGTTTTTTTTCCCTAAAATATCACACATTTAACCACCCCACCCCCTTTGAAAGGCTAACAAATCTAACATCTTACTTTCTTAGGCCTATTAATGTTCAGAAAATGTCTTGATAAAATAATTGTGAATTCATGTTCCACCTAAACCATGTGGGATGGGTTTATTAATTTGTCATTTAACGCTTGAAAAAATCATATTAATTGCCAAT
>LBNU01006903.1:44468-80827 GCA_014162995.1 Artemisia annua
CACCTCAAGACATTATATTATTTTATTTTTAATTTTTTAAGAAAAAAAATACTAAAACGTTTAGATTCTATTCTGTAAGATATGAATCGTGATAGACTATGCGTAAAACAACCAAGTTTTGGATTCTATACTTGATATTAATCAATATAAGAGTATTAGTAGGAAGTATAAGTCACCAAGAGTGAGTGATCAGTATTAAAGATAGAGTATACAAAACGCCATCGTTGAATGTTATTAAGGCGAGTATATAAGACTCAGTAAACTATTAAAATAGTAATTGTGACATTGATGATGTTGTGATGTTTGCAAGCCAGCTACCTTCATCACCATCACGTTAAGTGACCATATACTTAAAATAATCTGCTATAGCAAGGGTCAACCAGGAATGTAAGATTGCAGATAGTGATATCACAATGGTATAACGACAGTCTACCTCGTACGGATCAGAAGACTGAAGCTTGCGGAACTTTGTTCTTGAGCGCGAGCAACCATGCGAATTAACGAAAGTTCAATGGTTTCTTTCGTCCTTGTCATTAACTCTTCTTTTCAGTTGAAGCATTTTTAGAGCGTGCTGATAAACGTGTTATGAAAAAATAAAGTTAAAGAACAAGAACAAGAAGGATCAGCAGAAATGGAGAGACTTGGCATTATTGATTCATCTCTCAAAGCGAGCATAATATTATAAACTACGAAGGAAAACTATCTAGAAGAGTATATAATGCTGCGCTGAATATAACTCAAAGTACCTTACTAACTCAATACTTCCTATAAAGATATATGGATTACATGGCGCACATTGCCATATTATCATTAACATTATAATGGTGACATATAAATGATAAATAGAAAGTGATATGTTTATTATAAAAAAGAAAAAGACAATGCTATTTTTTCCATTTCAACATGTCTAAAGATGATTTGGACTTATTATATTTTTGCATTTCAACTTGAACTTAATACCTGTTCAAAAAAAAAAAAAAAAAAAAAAAAAAAAATTGAACTTAATACAAAAACGCAATTTACGTGCTACATGCAACAGCACGACTCGTCGATTTAGACACGTCCAAAATATCTATATCCATTATTATTTGTAAAAGACCGGTAGGTATTTGACTAATTTGCATCCGCTAATATTATCAGATAATGTGATCGTGAGTACTAGTTTTCATATAACAATTTAGCATTTTTCAAAATGTTTACGTTGGGCGGAAACAGTTATGTTCAAATGTTAAACTATATATAAAGAGATTTTCTATCTTTTATCTTCCCAACTATCAATCATATAAGTTAAAATCTTTTAAACTAATTACTCCTCAAATTAAGCATTGCTTTTTCAGAGATGAAAATAACATCAAATGCAAACATTGAGAAGATGAGTGAAGTTGTAATTGGGATTAAATGCTTGAAAATTTGAAGGTGAAATATTCAATCTAATAAGACTTATAAAGACTTTTGTCAAAGAACATTTTATCGCTATTATTTACTCTCGTTAAGTTATGAAACTTGCTGATTTCTTAACTTTTGTTTTGTTGATTTCCTTGAGTACTTTGAAAATTTTCAAACCGACGAACCCGAATCATACATGTCTAAAGATGCACTAGTAATTTGGTTTAATTTTATCCGTTTTAGAATTGGTTTGGTTTGGTTTTGGTTTTGACTTTGAAAATTTTCAAACCGATGAACCCAAATCATACAACCCACAAACCCGAAAACCGAACCGATGAACACCCCTATGAAAGATACACATTTTTTAATTAACTAAATTATATTTCTTATTTGAACATAACTGTTTCCGCCCAACGTAAACATTTTGAAAAATGCTAAATTGTTATATGAAAACTAGTACTCACGATCACATTATCTGATAAATATTAGCGGATGCAAATTAGTCAAATACCTACCGGTCTTTTACAAATAATAATGGATATAGATATTTTGGACGTGTCTAAATCGACGAGTCGTGCTGTTGCATGTAGCACGTAAATAATGCGTTTTTGTATTAAGTTCAATTTTTTTTTTTTTTTTTTTTTTTTGAACAGGTATTAAGTTCAAGTTGAAATGGCAAAAATATAATAAGTCCAAATCATCTTTAGACATGTTGAAATGGAAAAAATAGCATTGTCTTTTTCCTTTTTTATAATAAACTATACTTTTCTATTTTATCATTATATGTCACCATCTATTAAATTTTTAAATAAAATGAGAAATGAATGGAAACAATCTGTCTATTATGTCTTGTTTTTAAACCTCAACATGCTAATCCATCTCTTGTTAAAGGTGGCTGACGTCAGATCCAAATGATCAAATTCATTTGATGACGTGATTTAAATTGTTAAGGTCCATTACGAATTTTAAAGTTAAATAACCATTTCTAGACCATCTTCTCTTCGTTATATTTCACACCATCGTGTCACGTTTAAGTTTTAACCCTTCAANATCCAAGGTTATCTTAAGTCATTTTGCATAATAAAGAACCCTTTGTTAAGCATTATGACAACAAATACGAACTTAATTAAGCATTTTGACAATAAAAAGAAGTATATTATGTAGAATGAGTCAAAATTGTAAGTAATATAACATTTATGACTGTTGACCCAAACGAAAATCGATGCACAAAATAGTATTTACAAAATTTAATACAAACAATTTTTCCATATATTATACATCAAAACTATACACTTTAAAAACACTTCCTTTACAATATTTTATCTACAATGTCCTCACGTTATGGAATTTTTTGGAAAATTTTTAAGAACTCTTAATTTTTTTTCATTTTAATCATTCTTAATATTTTGTCTTGTTATTTTAACTTTATTCTAAATTCAAATATAATAATAATATTCCTTCTTCTCACCGGCGATCTTTCCTTTGCTGCTTTCGTTTTGATTCGCACTGCCTAATGAGGAGTTTTTTGAGGTTTTTTTGAACAGGTATTAAGTTCAAGTTGAAATGGCAAAAATATAATAAGTCCAAATCATCTTTAGACATGTTGAAATGGAAAAAATAGCATTGTCTTTTTCCTTTTTTATAATAAACTATACTTTTCTATTTTATCATTATATGTCACCATTGTTATGGATAAATATGGAATGGATGTCCATATATCTTATAGGATATTGATTAGAGGTATTTGAGTTATATTAGGAGATTATATATCTTCTAGAATGTTCTTCCTTGTATTATAAATATATCTCCTTTGAGAGATGAATAATAATAATTCTCCATTCTCTCTATATTCTTGTTCTTGTTCTTTACTTTATTTTTTCATAACACGTTATCAGCACGCTCTAAAAAGCTTCACGAAAAGAAGAGTTTAATGACAAGGACGAAGAAACCAATTGAACTTTCCGTTAAATTCCATGGTTCGCTCTCAAGAAAAAAGGTTAAGAAGTTATTTTGATCTCACGAGGTAATTCTTATACCATTGTTATATATCAATTCCATTCACTGGTTGATTGCATATACAATTATTTTAAGTATATGGTATACGTGATGGTGATGAGGTACTGCTTGCAAAACATCAAAACATCTATTAACAATACTATTTTAATACTCTTATAGTCTTATATACTCCGCCTAATAATTCAAGATGCGTTTTGTATATCTATTTTTAAATATATAACTTTGGTGATTATATTTATATATCTTATATGATAATACAGTAATAGAATCCAAAACTTGTTGTTTTACCAATAGTCTATCACGATTCATATCTTACAGTAATAGAACCCTAAACGTTTTAGTATTTTTTTTCTTAAAAAAAAAATTAAAAATAAATAAATAAATGTCTTGATGGTGCTATCTATGTTAAACTTTTAACAGCTTTGTTTAAAGTTCGATGAAATATTTTACTAAAGAAAAGTATTTAAAGAAGCAGCGATAACTAGCTACTTAAGTCCTTTTAATTTGTTTCATGACATCCTTAAGTCTCATATAATACCAATGACTTCTAAACGAAACCTTTAACGAAGGTAAGTATTTAAATGACTGTTTATTTGGATAAGTATATATGTTACACTCTTGGTATGAGTTTTGAATTCGATAATGATGTTTCACGATCATTATCATTATAATTGCATGCAAAAATTTTATTTTCTATATCTAGTATGCGATTGGAATTGTAGCTCTCGTAAAAGTTGGTAAGTTGATTAATCTAATTGTTATACAATGATAATGTTTGTTAATTATGATATGAAGTATGATAACCCCTTTGGCCTTAGAATAGATAGATAACCTCGATCAAAGTGGAGAACATGAATTGTGTATTGATATGTAGCGGTGAAAATTATAAAAGAAAAAAGAAACAGTATTAGAGACGTGACTACATATCAATCTAAAAGAATGTCTGGTGATTAAAGATGATTATCTAAATTGTTTTAATAGATTATATGAAGAATAAAGTCTAAAACCTCTTGACGTTGAATGTATTCATTATGTTTTTGCTGGAAGTCATTAAACACACCTTTAATTTAGTTATTTTCTTCAGTTGTATATATATTTTTATGATGCAATTATCTTTATAAGTTGTTGTGGACAAAAAACTAAATAAATATTAGCATTACATTAGACCATGAGTCGCGTTATCTCTTTGATATCGAGTTTACTTTGTGATGACTAATTGTATATATCACTTTGGTTTATTATTACCTATGTTATGATGGTTGTTTTTATTTATCACCAGTATGTGTTAGTCATGATTTCCGGTTGCTAAATATAAGTAGGTTTCTGTAAAAGATTTTAGTGACTCGAATAAAAAAGTACTAGTAATAAGGAGTATCATTAGACTTCTAGCATAGTAGTTAATTAATATGATTGAATGTTATATTAACTACTATAAAATAGTGTACGCTAGTATATGTTGAAACTAATATTTCGAAACTATATTTTATGTTACTTAGAATTAATGGTTAGTTTTACTAGAATATCATTGTCACATGGTCAAACTTCGATCTGCATTGTAATCTAATCGAAAGTATACAATACTATGAATTGAGTAAATTGACGGGTGTATTTTTCGAATATGTACCTATGCATGTGATATGTGGTTTTAATACAATTATTTACGAGTTGAGATTACTCTTTTAAGCATATATTTTGATATTGTTTGGTAATGATTGATTTGAATACATCATGCTCTATCTATTTTCTAGTTTTACTGTTAGTTACCTGAAGCTCATATGTGACTCTAGACTCTTTGTATGAAGTTAGTCATCAAGACATTCGCTAGAAACAAATATAAAGTTTGTCATATTAATATGTTATATGTAAAGATAAAGATGAGATGTTTATATTTTGCTTATATTGTGTCATCAAGTTTAAAACTTATTTATTACGTGTTTTTATTTTTATTAGCTTCAGAGATATCCTTAATTGATTAATGCCATGCATATGTTCATAACTAGTACAGCTTCACTTTGTTGAGCATGTTTTATTCTTTAATAATGCTATAAGCTAATGTGCAATTACATGAACTATGTGAAGGACATAAAAGTGTATATAAATTTGATTGGAGAAACAAAGTATAAATGTGATGATGTATTAGTTTTTCAATATCATTCGACTTTTAGATATAACTCAGTGCACATAAAGCACATGTGGTCATAAACAATGGTTTATGAGCCAAGATTATTTAATGAGTGGCATGACCGGTTAGACCATCCCGGATCAATATAGATGCGACATATATAGAAGAAAAATCAGTTTATTTCAAAACAGATTATATTGTTCTCAATGGAAGTTAAATGTTCATATATCACCACCATATAAGTAAGGACTTTGTCCTATAAACTTTTGGAAAGAATATAAAGGGGATGTATGTAGGCCTATACATCCGCCATGTGGATCATTTTGAGTTTCAAAATTGATGCATCGTCAAAATGATCATCAAAGACGCAACTAAAGGTTAGCGTGATTAATGACTCATCTTATAAAATTGCGAGCATGATTTTCCATATTTAATTATTGAGAATGGTGGTGAATACTTCCAATTATTGGGCGATTATTGAAATAAGTGTTGAACATAAAAGTTACCCATGTTCATACGCGAATTGATTTTGTTGAAACGTTTATAAAACGTCTTCAGTTGATTGCAAAGCCAATAATATTATGAGAACAAAACTTTTAGATTATGGGGCATGTTATAACATAAAATTCGCATCTTGCCAATAATTTATAATGACTCCTCCCTATTAGAATGGTTTTGGTCACGAACCACATGTTTCCCATATAAGAATTTTGTAAATGTGCGGTATATGTTTATTATAAATCCACCACAATGCACAATAATGGGATGTTTAAATGGATAATTCATTCAGGGAGAGAATGAGCAGCAAGGAATATGGGATGAATTATGATATGAATGTTGATCCTCACAGTAATACATATTAACTTTACGTTAAAGGGACAATTTATATTCCAGATCTAGTAATTGCCAGCATGATTGTGATATTAAATAAGTGACTAGATAATATAAATGCTGCTAATGCTCCAATTAAAATGTGTGTCCCAAAGGTACAACCAATGAATGGTAGTAAGTCTATGGCACGGCTGCAGCGTGATAGACAAATCGATTCCAAATAAAAGTCCTCGAATAATTAGATAAAATGGAGCAAGAAAATGAAGATGGTCAAATCGAGGTAATAAGACCTCATAATAGTCAAGAGACACTAGACATGAAGGTTATTGAAAAACCCCGGGTACACGAAAAACTATGAGATCTCAATAAACGGTAAATAATGTCTAGTAAAGTGTGGAATCGAAAAGAAATGAATCGACGTCGATAATACTACTATATATGATTTTGTAAATAAATAAGATAGCGCTATAATCATGGTGAGGATCATGGAAGCAATACCTGCAGGAAGTGCAGATGTATAAATTAATGGCCAAAATGATGTAAAGACGCAAAGAATTAATGAAAGGTTGAGGTCTCTTGTGATGAGACATGGTTACTGGGACTTGAAGTCCGTACATATGAATATTTAAACTTATTGAATATACATAAGTCTTTATGAGAAAATGAAATGAAATTATGCATAACGTACAAGTAATGGCACACGTATATTTTCTCAAAGACATGTAAATGATCATGCAGATGCATGTTCACATGTGGTGGATATTGTATAAGTCTGGCAATCTGTAAAATAATTGATATGCGTCTAAAAGATAAATGAATAGAGCTTATACGAGATTTTATGAAGCATGCTAGTGATTTTTAATGCTTAAAGCATATAAGAAAAGTTCTCGAGAACATTACTTGATTGTATTGAATTAATCATGTTTTTGGCATACATTTAATAATTGCCTTAGTGTATAGTATTGTGCCAAATAAAGAATTATGTTTGCATATGAAACTTTATAAAGAGATCTAGACTTGAATATTGTTTAAGTTTCATGTTGTTTGATTTATGATTATAAAGACAACTGAATGCATTGAATTTGAATTTGAAACAAAAGACAAAGTTTGTCTTAATTTACAGTTTGAATATCTTAAAGATGTAATCATTATGCATCATGAAAGCTAAAGAAAGATGCTACATATCTTTATACGGATAACTGACGCTCATGTTTATGAGGTCGCATGATGAAGAAAGACCCCTTGATTTATAAAGATGATGATCACAATATCGATTTAAAGTGTCGTACAAAAATGTGTATGAAACATTTATGATTCTCACCAATGATATATCATTTGCATTAATTGTGTTTGCAATGAATAACTTGTGAAGTATGATGATGTACTTAAGTGAGATGTATGACATACGTTAATCATTAAAATGGATATTCGAACAACATGAAGAGAATATATATTCACATGATTATATCAAGTCACTTCAATGTGCATTTCACTGACTCAATGAGCTTAAGTGATGTGATCATCAGGGGGAGAGAAGATACGCGGTGCACTCTTTTTCCCTTGACCACGGTTTTGTCCCCACAGGGTTTTCCGGCAAGGTTTTTAATGAGGCAACATCCCCAAGCGTATAAAGGAATTATGTACTCTTTTTCCTTCACTAGATTTTTGTCCCGCTGGGTTTTATCTAGTAAGGTTTTAACGAGGCATAATCCTTAAATGGACATCCAAGGGGGAGTGTTATGGATAAATATGGAATGGATGTCCATATATCTTATAGGATATTGATTAGAGGTATTTGAGTTATATTAGGAGATTATATATCTTCTAGAATGTTCTTCCTTGTATTATAAATATATCTCCTTTGAGAGATGAATAATAATAATTCTCCATTCTCTCTATATTCTTGTTCTTGTTCTTTACTTTATTTTTTCATAACAACCATCTATTAAATTTTTAAATAAAATGAGAAATGAATGGAAACAATCTGTCTATTATGTCTTGTTTTTAAACCTCAACATGCTAATCCATCTCTTGTTAAAGGTGGCTGACGTCAGATCCAAATGATCAAATTCATTTGATGACGTAGATTTAAATTGTTAAGGTCCATTACGAATTTTAAAGTTAAATAACCATTTCTAGACCATCTTCTCTTCGTTATATTTCACACCATCGTGTCACGTTTAAGTTTTATCCCTTCAAAAAACTCCTCATTAGGCAGTGCGACTCAAAACGAAAGCAGCAAAGGAAGATCGCCGGTGAGAAGAGGAATATTATTATTATATTTGAATTTAGAATAAAGTTAAAATAACAAGACAAATATTAAGAATGATTAAAATGAAAAAAAATTAAGAGTTCTTAAAAATTTTCCAAAAAATTCCATAACGTGAGGACATTGGTAGATAAAAATATTGTAAAGGAAGTGTTTTTAAAAGTGTATAGTTTTGATGTATAAATATATGAAAAAATTGTTTGTGTATTAAATTTTGTAAATACTATTTTGTGCATCGAATTTTCGTTTGGGTAAAAGTCATAAATGCTTAATATACTTACAATTTTGACTCATTCTACATAATATACTTTTTTTATTGTCAAAATGCTTAATTAAGTTCGTATTTGTTGTCATAATGCTTAACAAAGGGTTCTTTATTATGCAAAATGACTTAAATACCCTTGGATTATCATCACCACAAAAAACCCAGTTAAAAATGCTCCATGAGTTCCAGATTTTGGGGCTGGATAAAAAGGTTATATACATGTCGACATAAGGGCTGGAACATGGTACACATACAGGTCATAAACACGACGCAAAACAGTCCACAATACTCGATACCAACAGTTTAAAAAGGGCGTATGTCTTATGATTTTATGCGACCAGCAACGAGGCAATAATGACCAGCTATTAGGACTTGAAAAAGGTTATATACAGGTCGACCAAAGGTTGAAAAAGGGCTGCTAACATGACATCAAACAGGCCATAAGAGACTCGGCAAAAAAGTTTTTATAGGCGGAATACTTTATGATTTCAGGTAGCTTTTTAATGTTGTAACTAACGAGACCAACATAAACATCATAACATGATTCAAGGGTGTTCTTAGCATGGTTCATATCTTTGATTACACATGTAATACATCGAATGGAAAACAGAAAGAAAGAACTTAGAACCTGTGTCGACTAGGGCAGGAAGGAAACTGAATAAAAAGCAAAACTTTGCTTGTGCCACAAATTCTGGTAGCATAGTTGTGGCGGGAGGGGGGTCGAGGCATATGATGTTTAATTTTGTGGTTTTCTCCTTGGAAATTATGGTGGTGGGAGGTAGGAGATGAAGACGTAAGAAATGACGAAAGTACCCTTAACAAATCCTATTAGTTATGCGTTATGAAAAAAACACAAACTTAATTAAGCATTTTGACAATAAAAAAAGTACATTATGTAGAATGAGTCAAAATTGTAAGTATGTTAAGCATTTATGACTTTTACCCTTTTCGTTTTGCATCTAACTTCTATCTAAAACATGTATCAAAATTTTATTGTGCATCAAAATATAACAAGTTAAAAATTTTATGCATTAAAATATCGTTTTTGTGCATTAAAAGAATGCGTAAAGACAAAAAATAGAAAAAAGTTTCTTTACAACTTTTTTATGCAACAACATCCTCTATCTTTTGGTAAAGTTTCAAATTTTTTTTTAAGAATTTTTGACTTTTTCAAGTGTTTTTATATTTCTCACTTATACTTATCTTTTGATCTTCCCCTTTGAATATATATTTATGTTTTAAGTTGTATGCGCAAACATCAATAGCAGCCACTTACATAAATACTACTTCTATAGTTCTATGACGACTCCTATTTTCAACATTTTTTTTTTCTCCAAACCAGTTTACTAACTTCAATTATTATGATACCACATTACAATAACAGTTTATCAAAATGAAAATTCTGCAAAATAACTAAGTAAGATGAGCACCGCAACTTAAATAGCTGAGTCGTAGAATGAGGTTTTATAGTTGAGTAATAGTGAAGTGCAAGATTGGTTACAAAATCCTTTGTAATTTTCTTCTAGTTTCTTGCTAGAAGTTGTGTTTTATATTATCTATTTGTTGCTGTTCAAAAGAAAAAGAAAAAAATAGTGAAGTGCATACAACCAAGCAGCAGCGACTCAATCCTTACGGAGGCTTAAAGCAAAGTTTTAAAACGGGGCCTTTCGATTATTTGCTATGGTTTTAGTAAAATTATCTATATAACGTCTGTCTAGAAAAACCAAGAAGGCTTAGCAGATTAAGAGCCGGTGTCTGAAAGACAAAATAACAAATAGAGAAACCAAACGTCCTTCTTTCTGTGCTCTAGAAGTAGGGCTAAGACGACAAAATTGAACCAACATGAGTGCGCTTGCGTGCGTTCTTTCGTGAACATTGTATCAAACAAACCTTACATGAATACTTAAAACAATTAAGAGAAAGAAATATTATGCTCGTAATTATTGTATAAGAAAAAAGTTTTTTCATATTCATTTATTAACACACTAAACAAAAAGTACAAAAAATACATGATCAAAAGAGCACAAGAACAATTCACAAAAAGATCGTTGAGCTTTTAGTTCATTTACAACACTATCTATTACTCCGGTCTTTAAGAATTGGCTTACAAAAATGAGCTTAATTCATTTTGTTCCCGTTACCTTAAAAGATGATATTGGTCCATTTTGTAAAACTAAAATGATGAACTTGGTGGGGCCTAAAAATTTACTAAAATGAGCTTAACACATCGTCTTCCATTGCCCCAAAAGACAATCTTGATCGTTTTCATAAAATAAAATGATGGACTTAGTATCTAATAAACTATAAGCTAAAGAACACAAATATATGTAGTTGCGGCTTCAATCCTAAATTGTATCAGGTGTTTTAGGAAATTAGGGGGCTTAATAAATGTTAGGGCCCTAAAGGCGCGCGATGATGAAGAATATGTAACGACTTTATACATGATGGTGCTTTAGAAAATCGGGGCCTTAAAAATTCGGGGGCCTAAAGCGATGGCTTTAGTAGCCATCCAAGGCAATCTTGAAATGAAGCTGTTTCAATTTGCAGCCACCAACAAATGTAATTATGTTTAGTATACGTCTCTCACACCCGAGTATATATTATTCAAATTTTATGGGTCCAATAAGAAACAATCACTTAAAGTAATAGAGCAACACAATCATTTTACAAAGCATATCTTGGAAATATGATATGATACCCACCAAAATCGAGAGCGACAATGGTTAGACCTTGGGGTTTTCATAGTAAAGAACATGTTTCTGGGGCTTAAAAAGGTACCTAGAACCATATGTCGACCGAATTACATCAACAAACAGACCAATTTGCAGCTTGATATAGAGGAGGACCGGCATCACAGCAAGTACTCCGATAAGGATTGGTGTCCATAACAGACCCTTATCATAAAATATGAAAAAGCTGACACCAAAAGTGATTGTCATGGTTGTTATTGATAGGAAAAGAGTTGCTAGACCTCCCATCAACTTTTTGGGCAGCGATTCCAAGAAATCACGCTCAGCATACCGAGACGTGAGGATAGATAAGAACATGAGGATGGAAGCTGACGACGATAAAAAAGAAATGGCATCTGCCACAACAAAAACCATTAAGATTGCTTTTGAACGGAAGAAAGGGAGACCATTGTTTTGATCATAGCCACCAGGAAGCGTGAAAGCTGCAGCAAATACTATGGTTGCGATAAGTGCCGCAACAACCATACACTGATTAGCTGTTTCTTTCATCCAACTTTCACCAAGTGTAACCAGATCTTTATGTTCCATGGTGAATAACTCGTACGCTGTTAAACCATCTTTGTTTTTCCGTTCCCTATAAGAAGGAGGGATCATAGCCTCGACTTCCTAAAACACAAACAAACTAAAATAGTTAGTTGAATCATTTGTGATAGTACACTGTGGACTCGTTGAATCATTTGTGATACAATAACTGACATCAACACATTCATAAGTAAATGAGTGGTATGCATGCCTACTCATCATGAGCAAACAAAGGATCAGGGAGGAATATATATACCTGGAACCATAAGAGTTCTCGTTGCATTTGTAAAGCAACTCCTGACACATCGTCTAGTCGCTTTTGCTTTGCACTTTTCCCGACCAAATGTAACATAGTGTTACCATTTGGATCTTTGAGAGGAGTTATCAGATCTTTCATAGAGCCTATCTCATACAGTAGGTTGTAAATACCCTCATGACGATGTTTGACAGCGATGTGAAATATACTTAAGTTGTCATCATTTACCTTCCAAATCAGATCAGGATATTGACGGATGAGCTCAACTAAAAACTTTGTATTACCCATTTCTGCAGCAACAAACAATATTCGGTCAGGGTATGTTCTTATTACTTTTCCTGTTGATGGTACATTGGGATGTTTCGAAGTTGTTTCTGCAGGCACTTTGATTACATTTTGGGTTTCAACATGCATTTTGGCAATATGTTCAGAAATTAGTTTTTCTAATCGCAGAGCTTGATCTTCCTTTCCAGAAGTTGCTGGATTGGTGTCTTGCTTAATTATTTTCTGGATATCGACATGCATGTTCACGATACGTTCGGAAATTAGTTTTTGAAGTTGAAAAGCTTGATCTAGACTTCCAGAATCTGGCTTGTCATATTGCTTAATATCAGGTGGCCCTCTGAGTATGTCATCGATTGCTCTCTTAGGCTTTTGCGCAATTTCATTCCAAATGATATTAAGTAATGGCAATGCTTTACTTTTCTTTTCACAAACCCCCACCTTTGAACCAACGGATGCAAAAACTGAAAACAATCAGAAAAGAAGCCAAATTGAAGATCCAAATATTTTAAAGTAAACTAAAGATGGATAAAGTTGGATTTTAGCAAGTCGATTAACAAATTTTTAGTGAAAGCTATATATCATGACTCGGAAATTCTGGAATATCACATGAATCTTGCATTTTTAAAGATTCTACGTAACTAATAGTTTTAGTATATACTCCGTACTAATTTAAAATTAAAAGATCAGTATGTTGGGATCTAAAAAACAAAATTTTAATTAATTGACAAGCATAAAAAGGTTGAGATAATGTTTACCCGACTTGATGGTTCGACCAATGATATTACATTTGGGTTCAGGAGATGTTTCAGCCTTTTCATCCAAATGTTCTGAAGATACAGTCTCAGTACCAATTTCTGGATGCTTACTCTGAGGCGGTTGATGTGTAATAGACATCAACGAGTAAAGACGTTTAATCGAATTGATGGTTCTCCTAGTGATACTAGGTTCTGTATCAGGAAATGCTTCTGGCTTTCGAGCTAAAATTCCGAGTACGCTCCCACTAGTACCAAGTTTTGGATACTTTTTCACTATTTCTAACGCAACATCTGAAATTTGCACAGACATGGAAGAATAAAGTGAGTTTATAGTGCCAGATAACTAGATTGAGGTGAAATTATGAAGTTAAATACTACAAGTAGTTGCCCCCCAGTAAATGTGTAGCTACCTTCCTAATTCAAGAAAACGACCTGCACAAGCACAACTCTCATTGCAAATATATAGAATATGTAGTTGTAATAACTAGATCGTAATACACTTACCGAACATGTCATTCTCGACACATTTCTCAAGAAGCCAACCACGATTTGTATCTGTCCAGCCGTCGTCACGCAATCCGTTGGAGTTATCAAAAAGGTACTTGGCCACTTCATAATGTCCAAACAAAACAGCCACATACAGCGGCATCATTGTTCCTCCAGCACCAGGGATTGTCAGCAAGGCCCTGTTCTTTTCCACCATAATTTTAATGGCTTTGACATTTCCTGCTGTAGCAGCTAAATAGAGGGCGGTGTTATAATTTTCATTTTCAAGTGCCAAGTCTTCCTTTGTCATTAATTTCACCAGATTTTCCACAAACCCTTCTACCTTTTTGGGAACTTTTGCTGAGGCAGCAACATGAAGTGCGGTTTCCCCATTTTCAGTAATACTATATCTTACCAACTCCATCTTAGGGTACTTATCGATAACAGCTTTGGCAGCTTTCCAGTCACATTTTATCGATGCCTCATATAGAGGAACACCAATTTTGAGGTAATCTTTTCTAAGACCTATAAATAAGTTTGAATGGGAAAAAATGTTACTTCTTATATATTCATCTTAATATTCTTTTCACTATGAACCACAAGTCTAATGCATATGACTAGTTCAAATCCCCTTCAATTTGGCGCGCAGGACATGTTAAAATTAAGGGAATCTCATCAATATAGCTAAACAAAGTTATTCAACAATTTTACAAAACAAAATTACTGACTACTTCTTTTATAGCTATTTGGAAAATTTTGACTTTTTCTATGGAGTTGGCTTTTTCTTTTTTTAACTGAACTTGTTGGAAATTTTGACCTTTAATTTCTAGTCTCCAAAAACAAAATTGCTGAATTGATGGCTATCACGGTATAGACAAAACTTTTATATGATTTTGTCAAAAAACATTTGCATCATATTTTGTGTTTTTCCTCAACTAGAGAGACTGGTTTTAAGAAAATTAAAACTAAAATACTACAAGTATATATACGCAAACTATCAAATAATAACTAGAATCACCTACTTTTCTATATGAAACTAGATGTGGGGTATTATATTTCATCCAAAAATAATCAAAATCACAATGCTCTTTCCGAATAGTAAAAATGATTATTTGTTACTTCAAAACGCAATAACGAGATACTAAAAAAGGAACACAAACATCCGCTATTGTGGGATAAAATAGCAGTAAAGGAGTAAAATGGATACCAAAGTTTACCTCTAAGTAAATCTCGACATGGTAAATTCGGTGTTAATCGTTTGGTATTAGCCTTTGAAGCAGCCGTCACCGTATCCTTTGTTTCATGCTGCATTGCTGCTGCAGCTGGCTTACAGGGTTCTGCACACTGATAGTTGCTGATTGCGCAAGTGTTTGATTTGTCATCTGCAAATTAACACCATTAATAACCATAGAAATGTAAACTTTTTCACATAATAATGATTAGATGATTTAAAAGATATTACCTTTACTTCAACCATTGTATTTAGAGAAGTGATTGGCATGCCTAAGAGACATGCCTAATTTCATGCCTAACAAAGAGATCAAAACACATGGCATAATCAAAGGTTATCATCAAGAGAGAGAAAATGCATACTCCACTTGTCATATTTTGTATGGATTAGTCTCATTATTAGGCATACAAATTAGTCACCTATATCATTTTCCAATATAAAAAGAGTTGTGGACATTTTATTATCTAATTATTACTATATAGTACGTACAAAATACTTGCAAGTTGCAACTGTGCGTTAAACTTATATGTCAGCCGTTGACTTAATTAAGCAGCTAGATCTGATCATAAAGTGCTAATGCATGACCAAATATAATTAGTCACTTGCATCTCAGAGACTAATCCATACAAAATATGACAAGTGGAGTATGCATTTTCTCTCTCTTGATGATAACCTTTGATTATGCCATGTGTTTTGATCTCTTTGTTAGGCATGAAATTAGGCATGTCTCTTAGGCATGCCAATCACTTCTCTTTTATATTATTTACTAGTTCTTTCAACAGATAACAGAGGCAATCTCAAACTAATTACTTTAGCATGAACTTATAAGAAATTTGGTTACAAAATACATCTCTTTTTATATTATTTACTAGTTCTTTCAACAGATAACAGAGGCAATCTCAAACTAATTACTTTAGCATGAACTTATAAGAAATTTGGTTACAAAATACATCTCTGTACCTAAAATGGACTAATTAATTAGAAATCACAATCGAGTATTCTCGATCCAAAATTTGCGATAAACAATTTAACTAAACCTGGGCAAAACAGTCCAATGAGTAAACAAATAACGAAATATACATTTTCTGTCTTTGGAAAGATACATAATAATCCACATACAACTTACAACCAAGCACATCTTGAAAACAAATCCGTTACAATTTAAAACGAAAATGGTTAGACCTCAGGGTTTTTATAGTAAAGAACGTGTTTCCTGGGCTTAAAGAGGTACCTAGAACCATATGTCGACCGAATTACATCTACAAACAAACCGTATTGAAGCTTAATATATAGGAGGACTGGCAACACAGCTAGTGCACCGATCAGGATCGGTATCCATAACAAACCCTTGTGGTAAAGTACGAAAAAGCTGACACTAAAAGCCACCGTCATGGTTGTTATTGATAGGAAAAGAGTTGCTAAACCCAGCATCAGCTTTTTGGGTAATGACTCCAAGAAATCACGTTCAGCATAACGAGACGTGAGGATAGATAAGAACATGAGAATCGAAGCTGAAGATGAGAACAGAGAAATGGCATCTGCAACAACGAAAACCATAAAGGTTGCTTTCGAATGGAAGACAGGGACACCATTCATTTGGTTACTGGCTTTGTCATTGCTTTGGGCATATCCACCCGGAACAGTAAAAGCTGCAGCAAATACTATGGTTGCAATAAGCGCTGCGACAACCATACATTGACTAGCAGTACCTTTCATCCACTCTTCACCGCGTATTACCAGATCTTTGTGTTCCTTTGTGAATAACTCATGTGGTGTTAGATCATCTTTGTTCTTCCGTTCTCTGTATGAAGGAGGGATCATATTCCTTACTTCCTACAAAAACAAACAAGCTTTATAGTTATAAACTACTTTAGAGTTATTCAAATTGTGAAAGAAAGACAAAAGATGGCTCGTGTAAGAATCCCAAAAAACTTAAGAGGGAATATATGTACCTGGAACCACAATAGTTCTCGTTGCATTTGTAAAGCAAATCCTGAAACATCCTCGAGTCGCCTTTTCTTTGCAATCTTCCCAACTAAATGCAACATATTGTTCTCATGTTCATCTCTCAGAGGAGTTATCATATCCTTCATTGAACCTATTTCGTACAAGAGGTTGTAGATACCCTCATGACGATGTTTAACAGCAATGTGAAATATACTTAACCCATTATCATTTACCTTCCATATGAGATCAGGATATTGACGGATGAGCTCAACTACAAATGTAGTATTTCCCATTTCTGCAGCAACAAAAAGTATTCGAGAAGGGTACGTTTTCTTTGTATGTGGAGTTTTCGAGCTTGTTGCCACAAGCCCATTGGCTACATTCTGAGTTTCAACATGCATTTGGGCAATGTGATTAGATATAACATTTTGTAATTTCACAGTTTGATCCTCCTTGCTAGACTCTTGCAGTGATGTGATTATGTTCTGGACATCTAATTGCATTTTCACAATACGTTCAGAAAATAGTTGCTTAGCTTGATCAACATTTGCAGTAGCTAGCTTGTCGTCTTGCTCCCTTTTAAGTGGCCCTCGGATTATATCATCAATTTCCTTCTTTTTCATTCTTGCGATATCATTCCAGATGATTTTTAATAATTGCAGTGCTTCCTTTTTGTTTTCAGGAGGCACCACCTTGGAAGAAATGACTTTAAAAACTGAAACAAACACCAAAAGTGAAGCCAACAATTCATGAATTATAGTAACTTAATTGATAAAAATGTCAAGGAATTCGATATATAATGACTGTAGAATTATATCATATATATCACATGGATCTTACATTTAAAATGGTTTCTACTTGATGAATACAATTTTACTTTATAAAGCTTTTATTGGACCAAAGAAGATTCAGAAGTAAAATTAACTTTATATTGTGCGTAGATATTTGAAAAGACAATTACCTGAAAACCAAACTAACTTGCCACTACTTCGAGTGTTATGTAGCCAACCTTATTGTTTTTGCTATTGTACCAAGCTTTTAAATTGTGACCTTTGTGTGTATTTTATGCATGTACAATAACCATTTTACCCATCAATATTAAGAGGGTGGATTAGAAAATAGAGGTACAATGATTACAAAGTACACACAAATGTCGAAATTTAAAGTTTGTGTATGTAAAATGTAACAACAAAAAGGTGGCTGCACAACACTCGAAAAAGTGACAATTTAGTTACATTTTTAGGTAATTATCTCATATTTAAATCGAATATGGGGCAATTTAAACTATTAGATGATTACTTGCGCATGGTCTCTACGGTGTATAGTATCGTTAATTTGTGTAAGCAACATTTTTTATGTATATATGGTGTGCAGTAATTGAAAGTAAACAAAGGTAGTGGTTTAAATTGTAATTAAGTATTAAAATATTTACTAATATATTGCATTGTCTTTTATAACTAGGAATATTTTAGTCTAACAACATTATTTATTTTTTAAGGAAAAATGCTTTCTCTTTATAAAATTAGTTTATACAATTTAGGATTAGTTAAAAAAAAAAAAAAAAAAAAAATCAAAAGGTACGCAGTTATTGATAAGTTTCTCAACTCTTACCTAAGTGTCTCCCGACCTAAACTGTGTCACCTAGATTACGTTAACTACACATGGAAATGAGGTTTGATTAGGGATATCGAATAAAAAATAATATCAATCAAGACAAATGGATAACCACTAGATAAAGTCCCATGTAAATCCTATTAAATTAATATGCACAAATTATTTGAATTTTATAGCGTTTCACACACAAGATTGGTCGTTTTGATTATCTTAGATAATAACTTTCTATTCACACGTAAGATTGGTCGTTTCGATTCTCTTAGATAAAAATCAGCTATTTATAACTATTAATGCGGTACACATAAGGTTAATTTAAGGATCTATTCAAGCACAATAAAAATATGATACGAACTCATCCCATACTACCGCATCCCGTCATAAACTAGGTGTAGAACTCAATTCAAAAAGCCACAAAGGAGGATATGACACCTAGACTTATAAACCACCAACCAATCCCATACTTGGCCGATATGGAATCATAACAAAATACTTGAGGCTGATGTAATAGGTTCTAGAATCAAAAACTATCAAAAGTTTAAGGAAATATGCTTATTTTTAGATGGTTTATGTTTAACAACATAAGGGAGTAGGCATCATTACCATATTTGATGGGTCTCGTAGTATAATTGGTGGTTCTCCCGATGATACTAGAGTAGTAGAGACGCTTTGCTGACTCGATTGCTTTTCCGATGTCACTACAGGTTTTTTCTGACAATTTTTTGTTGGGCAGCCGATCCGAAATACTCATCTTGGAGAAGAGATGCTTACACAGATGTTGACCCCAACTAATAGTGGCCTGGATGATATTAAAATCTGGTTCAACAAATGCTTCAGGCTTTCGAGCCAGAATTCCAAGTACAGTACCAGTAATACCAAGCTTCGGATACCTTTTCACTATCTTTATTGCGATATCTGTGATAGATTTGACAATTTGTATGTGAGGAACAATGTAATGAAAAAATCAAGGACAGAAATTAAGAATAAAAGCACGAACAAACGGGCATAAGTGTTTCTTCTATACAATGATTAATATCACCACATGGATTCCATATATGGAACATATTACGTTATTTGCATCCTTAATATTTGTTCGTAATTCTTACTAGTAGTTAATACCTAATAGAAGTTACCAAGCATTGTTTTTAATCCTCATCACATTGTGGTCCATCGATATAAATTAGGGGTGGTATAATAATTTCAAACATGATAAGGAGCCTAGCCCTAAACTTGCAAAAATTCTGAACGCTTTAGTGTTGGGATTTCCTATCTGGTTCGGGTCACACACTTAACCCGTTTATTGGGAAAGTCCCTTGGCATCTAGGGGTGTGTTAAACGCCCTGGATTCGCAAACTCATTGAAGTTTTAAAAGATATACAAAAATCAAACTTAAAATGAGTTAAATTTGTTAATTTATCCAAAATTTTTGTTAGCCCTTTTAATGTATTTAGAATCAAAAGACTTATGTTTTAGTATTAAATGTTAAGACAATATTAGTTGTATTATTTAAGTTCAGTTTGGGTCGAATTTAAGTCTGCAAAGTGGGTCAAATCTGTTAACCCAAACACCCCTTTGTAGACAGTTATTAGTTGGCAGTTATATCCGAATAGACACAATGTTTGGATACATAGATAACTGTCAAATGGTGTCGTTTAGTTTAGTATTTATATGTTTTCTGTCTGTAGAAAACATAGCAACAATTTCACATTTAATCTATTAGTATTTGCAGTATTTACTTTGCATATTTACTGTTCCATTGAATCACAATATATACACAGTCAATTCAAACCATGAAACACTTTCTCAAACAAAGAATCGTTGGCAATAATCCTGTGAACAATTGGTATCAGAGCCAAGGCTCTCAACCATGGGAAAAGCCAACGTTTAAACCTAGCACTGGATTCCAAAGTGGGAGATATTTATTGAGGGAAACCCCTAAAAGAATGTATCAATGGAATTGCAGAAGGAAGAAGAGTATCTCACCCAAAGGAAAGGAGATGTTAGTTCAGAAAGTGCTTGAGAATGAGGCATTCAATGCCACAAAGAAAACTGAAGGGTTAATTGAAAAAGGGAAGAAGGCTGTTGGAACCAAGAGGGATAAAAAGTCAAGATGTTATATTTGCAAGAAGCCAAGAATAGAGGACATGCCTATTGGGCATGTGAAAGTAGAAAGAAACTAGCAGGTGTTGAATTACAACAAGAGATTGAGACTACCAACCAAATCATTGCAGAAGAAAGGAAGTACCCAGAAAAAGTCCATGTGATTGCAGACTATAAGGTGGAAAGCACAAATGACCATACATGGGATGAGGTCTGGTATGTCAGTAAGCATTACAAGTTTCATATGTGTTCTAGAAGAATTTTGTTTAAAGATATACAGTATAAGTTTAAGATGATAGGAAAGGAGGAAAATGAAAAGAAGTTCATTTTCTCCTATGGGATTGGGAATGCTGCTGTCAAAACAAAAACTAGTGATTTGGTGATTAGGAATGTACAATACACCCCTGAAGTCTCCCTCAACATGCTTAGTTTTGATTTACTTGAGGAACAAGGTTACACTATGAGAATCAAAGATAATATATGTAGTATCCACTACATGTATGAAGAAGAGGAAAACAATGTACAGTTGCCATTGATTGGAGAGACAAAAGAAGTTTGGGCCAAAAGAAGTTTGATAGTGATATACCATGAAACTGCAAAAGTTCCTTGGGGGTGAAAAGCCAACAGAAGTGGGGGTGAAAGTCGCAAAGTTGCAGAAGCCAGGGACCCACCAGGCCAGAAGGATAGTGCAGTGAAGGATGGAGCACATGAAGCAGGGATGAACAAGTTTGGTGTTAGATTGGAAGATGAAGATGATGGACAACAAGGTAGCAGCCAAGACAGTAATGACTTTGAAGTCATTGCTTGAAAAACAAGGAAGAAACTCAGAAGATGTGTTTGATCCTAAATAATTAGGGGGGAGAGTGGCCTGTTTTGAACCACCAACCCTTTTAGATAAATAGGTTAAATTACTTAAATGAGTTTGTTCTAGTTATATGTGGACGATAGGTCAACATGACTAACGTGTTATTGAAAGAAGCAATGTTTGAGTTCGTTTATTCCCAACCGCCAATCCAAACCAAACTATTGTAGACTTACTTTATACACATGTCTATAACTATTCTTAAGAGTTAATAAGACATGCTAAACAATTTAAATAACGTATTACTGTCATGAAGAATTACGGTGTAGAATTACTAAATTTAACCCAACATTATTGCATTAAATAAATGTTATTAGGGAAAAGTGAATATGGGGCAGTCTCACATCTAAGCTTACATGCGAAACCATAAAAAATCACTAAAAAATACGTCATTTTGGTTATTATTTTTTCAAAATTTGAGTAGTAGAACTAACGTATACATAGTGAAATGCATTTTAATGATGAATTAAATCAAACCATTGTTGAATCTATAGCTAATTTGTTAGTTAATGAAATCACCTAACAATATGATATAGAAAACACATGTATCAACGTGAACCCAACTTAAGTGATGTTGTGATCAAATCAAGAGAAAACACTAATATAGTGAAGGATATGATAAAAATGAGGTAGATTTGATGTTTTTCTTGTTAAAACAACGTAATTTTTTATGGTTTCACATGTAAGCTTAGATGTGAGACAGCCCCATATTCACTATCCTCATGTTATTAACCAAAATTCAAGAATGTGAGCAAGATCTGCATAACTATCACTAGTTCTAAAAAAGAGGAGTTAAAGAAACATTGTGATAAACAACAAAAAGTGAAGAGTGCATAGCTGCTAAAAGGCTTACCGAACATATTATTCTCGACACATTTCTCAAGAAGCCAAGCACGAGTTGTAGGCGTCCAATCACCTTCAATCAAACCATTGGATTTTTCATACATATACTTCACTACCTCGTGATTTCCAAACAAGGCAGCAGTATACATTGGCATCATCTGTGGCTTACTATTTTGTGAACCACCACCAGGAATTGACAACAACTTCTCGTTCACTTCCATCATAATTTTAACCGTCTCAATGTTTCCGGCTGCAGCTGCTAAATAGAGGGCGGTGTTGTAATTTTCGTTTTCAAGTTCCAGATCTTCCTTTGTCATTAATTTCACCAAGTTTTTCACAAATTTTTCCACCTTTCCAGGAACTTTTGCAGATGCCGCAACATGAAGTGCAGTTTCCCCATTTTCAGTAATACTACATCTAACCAATCCTAACTCCAAGTTCTCTTTTTTTGTAAGAATTTCTTCAGCAGCTTTCCAATCGCATTTAATGGAAGCTTCATATAGAGGAACACCAAGTCTAAGGTATTCATCTCTAGATCCTGTAAATTAGTTTCGATGCAAATAGTTAGTACTCGAGTTATCTTTATATATACTCATTTTCCCTAAAAATGAGCATCAGTTCTAATGCATATAGATCATTCAATTGCATTGAATTTGATACATAAAAATCAAGGACGCACTATATTTAGAAGTAACACATTATATATGAGACCTGAATATCAAGTCCATCTCTTAGTAGGCTTTCCAAGATAACGCACCTCCATGTGGGATCGAAAAGGAACAGAATAACCAAAGGAAATTGATTGACATTTTAAATTTGTATATGCTTACGTATATATCTAGCTTTAATTCACAGCTTTGTGCAAAAATGAGATCATTTATGCATATATTGAAGTAAAGGTGAGCATTTCAATAATTTCTCATAAGAGAATCAGTATTCTTGCTCCTCTTATGCCTGTATTATCTAATAAATTGTTTCAAATAGAAATGAAATAACATAAACTGCTTATGTATACTAGGATATGGTAGCAATTCCTAGTGGGCTAAAGTGTAATTAGTTTATGTATAGAGATTTAATTGTACTTGGTTAAATAGAGTTAGAGTTATAATTAAACTAGGATTGCTTGATGTGCAAGGCAAGCAAGGTTACTATGGAATTCTAATTCCATTTGATTGTACCCTAATCTCAAATAAAGGTGAGGGGGATTCTAGTTAATTTAATCTTTTTGTTTTGATGTAAACCTTTATTGGTTATTAATAAAGGGGGTTCAAGGAGATACATTGTGTGCATATTGTTTATTTCTTTTGTCAATTATCTTATGATCTTGAGTTGTCGACTTTGATCAATTCTGCGCTAAGCTAGTTTGTTGGAGATTTTATCCAACAATTCGTACAAGACCTTGTTCGAGAAGAACGAATCACACAACATGGGGTGAGCCAAAACAAGTGAAAAGAATAAACCTTATTTGGTTTGTCGGTTTCCGCATAGTTGTGTTAGAACTGATGCTGGGGATTCGTTAACCGTTGAATTTCTAAGAAAAGACACATATATCTAGTAACTCACAGGAAGGATTTCGCGTCAAAGAAACCAGTAGGGAAATACAGCCTATCGAGTTGGCTGGACAATCTGATCTTTGTGTTGTTTTAAGGTTATTGTTTGCTATCGTTGTGTTGATATAAGGTGTCTGAAGCTTAGGTAGATAAAAGGGAAAATTGAGGTGTAAGTTTTAGTTTTTCATGGGTGTCTTGAGGTGCAAAACAGTCAATTCCAAGGGTTTACTTGGAGATCAAGGTTTCGGTTACACAGACTTTTGACAAAGGTTTAAAGGTTTCAAAAGATTAACGATTTAGAGTTCCTCGGTGATAATCAATCTTAGATGTTAAGAATCTTTAGGGGTTTGTTGGTTTTGGGAGGCTTAATAAATCGAGTATGAAGGCTCTTGCGGGTTTCTTGAAGATCAAGTCTTGGTGATAACTTGGAAGACAAGCAAGGTTTAGCTGTTTCTTGAGGATCTAAGGAAGGTGATTGCTTGGAGTACAAGTTTTGCAGATTTGAGGTGAAAATATCGAATCTTTAGGGTTTTCTAAAGGCAAGCAAATCAAGATTTTAACAAACTGGGTTTAGCACACAACTTGTGAGGCTTGTTGAAAAGTAGGGTTTCTAAATGGTTAAATCAACTTGATAAGGTTAAAGCAAGGTTTGAAGAAGAATGGCTAGTACAAGTACTAGGTTTAACATCGAAAATCTTGATAAGTTTGGTGTACAGAAGGATGGAGGTTCTATACAAATGGTTCATCGAGTATGCAACTAATTTCACTTTTGATCTCTCAAGTATGTCGATAATATTATTTTGGTCCCTAAAAATCAAGCGTGGAGAATAGAGGTGTTTGTTCGGTTGGATTTTGTTTTGGTAAGTGGTGAGTGGGTGGTGGTTAGTGGTGGTGGTGGTGGGTGGCAGTGGGGGTGGTGGTTGTGGGTTGCGATGATAAGCGACGGTGGTGATTGGTGGTGGTGGGTGGTGGTAGTGGGGGTGGTGGTTTTGGGTGGCGGTGGTCAACGGCAGTAGTGAGTGGTGGTGGTGATGGGTGGCGGTAAGTGGTGGTAGTTGTGAGCGGCGGTGAGTAGTGGTGGGGTTGGGTGGCGGTGGTGGTTGGCAGTGGGGATGGTGGCTGTGGTAGCGGGGGTGAGCGGCGGTGGTGAGTAGTGGTGGTGGTGGGTAATGGTAAGTGGTGAGTGGGTGGTGGTGGTGGGTAGTGGTAAGTGGTGGTTGTGGTGGTGGTTGTTGGGTTGGGTGGCGGTGGTGGTGATGGGGTTGGGTGGCGGTGGTGGTGGTAGTGGTGGGTGGCAGTGAGGGTGCTGGCTGTAGGTGGCGGTGGTTGGCAGTGGGGATGGTGGTTGTGGGTAGCGGTGGTGTGCGACGGTGGTGAGTAGTGGTGGTGGTGGGTGATGGTAAGTGGTAAGTGGGTGGTGGTGGTTGGTAGTGGTAAGTGGTTGTGGTGGTGAGCGGCGGTGAGTGGTGGTGGGTGGCAATCGGGGTGCTGGCTGTGAGTGGCGGTGGTGAGTGGTGGTGGTGGATGAGGATGGGTGGCGGTGGTGGTAGTGGTGGGTGGTAGTGGGAGTGGTGGGCTTGGGTGGTAAGTAGTGGTGGTTGGTTTTAGTATAAAGGACTAACAGAACTGACGTCGTTATGGTCAAAGGACCGGTCAGCTCAAAATGGACAACCACAGTGATAAATGGTGTAATTTTTTAGAGTTAAGGACAAAATTTGCAACTATGACCAAATGACAAGGATGATTTTTGTAATGAACTCTTTAGATTATTCAACTTTAAAGTGGTCATGGCAACCTTTGAAAAGGGAAGGTTTTGCCCAATTTGACTATGTGTGATGCTGATTCAAACCTAGTAGACTAGTGGGCTAAAAGAGCGAAAACCATGATTACTAAAAAAAAANTGGTGGTAGTTGTGAGCGGCGGTGAGTAGTGGTGGGGTTGGGTGGCGGTGGTGGTTGGCAGTGGGGATGGTGGCTGTGGTAGCGGGGGTGAGCGGCGGTGGTGAGTAGTGGTGGTGGTGGGTAATGGTAAGTGGTGAGTGGGTGGTGGTGGTGGGTAGTGGTAAGTGGTGGTTGTGGTGGTGGTTGTTGGGTTGGGTGGCGGTGGTGGTGATGGGGTTGGGTGGCGGTGGTGGTGGTAGTGGTGGGTGGCAGTGAGGGTGCTGGCTGTAGGTGGCGGTGGTTGGCAGTGGGGATGGTGGTTGTGGGTAGCGGTGGTGTGCGACGGTGGTGAGTAGTGGTGGTGGTGGGTGATGGTAAGTGGTAAGTGGGTGGTGGTGGTTGGTAGTGGTAAGTGGTTGTGGTGGTGAGCGGCGGTGAGTGGTGGTGGGTGGCAATCGGGGTGCTGGCTGTGAGTGGCGGTGGTGAGTGGTGGTGGTGGGTGGTAGTGGGAGTGGTGGGCTTGGGTGGTAAGTCGTGGTGGTTGGTTTTAGTATAAAGGACTAACAGAACTGACGTCGTTATGGTCAAAGGACCGGTCAGCTCAAAATGGACAACCCCAGTGATAAATGGTGTAATTTTTTAGAGTTAAGGACAAAATTTGCAACTATGACCAAATGACAAGGATGATTTTTGTAATGAACTCTTTAGATTATTCAACTTTAAAGTGGTCATGGCAACCTTTGAAAAGGGAAGGTTTTGCCCAATTTGACTATGTGTGATGCTGATTCAAACCTAGTAGACTAGTGGGCTAAAAGAGCGAAAACCATGATTACTAAAAAAAAAGAAAAAAAAAAAACAAAATTATAGTACTTTCGAGTACAAAATACTTGCACAAATGATATATATACACGAAATTGTTGACTTTTAGCAAGATATATACATACGCAATTTCTCTATAAACGAGTCAAAGGAATCGCTTTTTGCATATGAATTTCAAGAACATAGATAAAATTGTAACCTTAATAAGCACTTCCAAAAGACCAAACACCCCTAAACTGCAAAACCTTTTTTATTTTCTCAATTCAGGATGGTGGAAACGTACTGAACTAAATCTTCTTTCAACCAGTGGTTAGAAATCATAATGTTTTGGATCTGAAATAGAGTATAATGTAAAAAAAGAAGACATTCAGAAATTACCTTGAAGCAGAAATCTGTCAGCTAAATTTGGCCCTGACTTAGTTTGTGATGGAACCGCAGGTTGGATTTCCTGCTGCTCGTTGGTCAAGGGATTATCCTCATCTATTGAGACAATAGGACCTAATGGCACACTTGGTTGCTTCATCTGCAGAGTGACACACACCATTAACAGTAATTAGTAAAATTAATTGTTTCAGTTAACACCATGATCATAACTGAGAATTTATAAGACAATACCTTTGCTTCAGCCATCGATTATTATGTATGTATGAATATGACTGGATGTAAATTGAAAAGCCTTGAGAGATCTAAAGTGATCATATGAGCATGCATTCAATTATCATTTATAGGCAACCTACTCTGTTTAAGTCAACGTCAACGTCAACGAAGATATTATTAATTTAAAGAGTAAATTACTCTGTTAAAAAAAAAAAAAAAAAAAAGTAAATTACACCGTTCGTCCTTATGGTTTAAGGGTAAATCCCTATCACAATCCCTCAACTTTATTTTTTTGCATAGCTAATCCTTATGATGAAGTTTTTTAATATTATCAGTCCTTAACGCTATTAATTATCTCTGTTAAGCCTCCCCTCGTGCTTCTCATGTGAGGGTAGTTTTGTCATTTCAGTTCTAACTCTTTCTCATCTATCTTTTCCACCATCTATCTATGTTATCTTGCTAAAGAGGTGTGCTACACCCACATAAAGTTTACAAAATTTCAGCCGCTCGCTGACGTGGCAGAGTGCTGATTGTATTGGCGGAGCTAGAAAATTTTTTTTGGGAGGGCCGAAACAATTTTTGTTCCGCAAAAACATTAAATGGGAGGGCCGAAACAATTTTTTTTCCGGAATAACACATGAAATCGCGAAAAAAATACACTAACGGGCTTAGGCCTGGGGGGCCGGGACCCTTCCTGGTCCCTTAATAGCTCCGCCTCTGGCTGATTGGTTGGTTTTCTGTGGCCCACAGAATACCAACCAATCAGCACTCTGCCACGTCAGCGAGTGGCTGAAATTTTGTAAACCTTAGGTGGATCTAGTATTTTCCCTTGCTAAAATAACTACGTCCAAACATTAACAAGTTGTGTAACATCAAAGTATAAATTTCTATATTTCAATCTTTATCATTAATACTCCATCCGTCTCAAAATTATTGTCTACATTTCCATTTTGAGATGTCTCAAATTAATTGTCCACTTTCCCTTTTAAGTAAAAACTAGAGAATATAGTAGGGGAATATTCTCTTTGAGTGGCTGAAAATACACTTTTATTAAACTTTGTAATTCTTGTCTCCTGACAATAATTTTGAGACGGAAGAAGTATCTTTTAGAAAATACATCCAAAAATCATTCTCAATATACCACCATCCACAATAACACATCACCATCCACAAAAATATATAACTACGTCATAAATCATTCTCCAAATATCATTTAGCTCTCTAATAATTCTTACCAAAACGACATCTACCAAAAAAGTAAGCTTGTGTACAATACAACCCCACATTTACTTTCCCCATATTTAAAAATAACTAACTACAAACCAAGTCTTTCACTCTTTGTTTGCGGGCTTCGCATTTTTGGGCAATTTTTTTAACTGTCGACTATTTTTTGCAGTGTTGACCTCTTATATTTATTTTTTCATTTTTAGGTACATCGAAGGAAAATATTTTTTTTCTTCTTTTTCTCTGAAATGCAAACTTTTGGTCCCAAATAATTTGGGCTAAAGTGAAAGTTATTTCTTTATAACGAGAAAATTCTTATTATCAAAACCTACACATTAAAGCAATTTTGAACATTTCCCTGGTTTTACACTTCTATATCCAACTGATCATTTTTTCAGTTCTTGTGAACTTAATTAGTTAATGTAAGCTTTTAGATAGAAAGCTAGTTAAACCAAGGATAGAGGCCAGATCTACATATAGAGTTATACTTGTTGGGAAATGAAACGTCTAGTCATCTATATCTATATATATATAAAGAATGAGTTCCCCCTATTGAATGTGAGCATTAATGTCATAAGCTAAGAAACTCAAATATGTAGTTTAAGCTAATGAGTTTAATNACAACTTTTACTTTTTCAAACATTTTTATGTCACGTGCACTTCATCAACTCTCTTTCTAAGTGGTTGCGTTTTAGTTGCATTTGAAATAGTATGTACAATAACATGTTTTGCTTACGATGATGAAAGTCAACCATGAATTTGATACCTTTTTCTTGAAAGAATTCTATTTTCAAAAACTTACTTAATCAAACTTTGTTTATTGAGTTGAGTACCCCCGATCAAACTAAACATGTTATAACTAACAACGCATAACCCATGCAAAACCGATGATTCTTTACGTGAACAAAGCCCGTGCATCGCACGGGCCATGATGTCTCGTTATATAAGTATTTTTCACTTTCTTAAGTAACCATTACTACGTATAATTATATTCATAAGAGAAATGATATATCCTTCTATTACTTGTTTCTACTTATATTCTTACTTATAAAATCCTGACAAGTGTCAGAACTGACGGTTTGGATGCAGAGAGATAATGAGTGAATAAAAAATATATAATATTGTTGTGTGTGTAAGATAATTAGTAGGAGGCTTTAGCAATGCTCTATTCATAAACATGTTTTAGTAGAAGAACATATAGGCTTTTCTGCAAATTGAGATACNGGCAAAATTTTTAAAGCCTAGAAAAGCGCTATGAAAAAGAAGAACAAACTACAGAAAGTTGGAAAGAGTGTTAGAAGGTTTATTAAATGACCCAATCCCATTAAGAGGAAAGTTCCTATGTCCATTGTAAATCTAATTGAAGAAAAAGAAAATAGTTTAACATCGTTGTAGAGAAAGCTCACTATGTGGCCTTGAAGACACAAAAGTGAACTCATTTGGGTAACTCAAAAAGCCAAAGGGTTGTTTAGACTACCACATCAAAGAAGATGTAATGATAGGCACAGTGTCGTTTCTAAGTTTACGGAGCCCCTGTGCAGAATTGAGTTTAAAACAAAAATGAGGCCTGTAATAAAAGGTAAATAATTTTGCAAAGAGATAAAAGGAGAAACTAATGTTTTAAAAGTGCTATTGCTAGCATTTCCTAATGCAATTTCTTGAATCAAGTATTTGTAGTCACTTTTATAGATTATATATACATATTATATATAAATTTTGAGATCTTTATAATTTGGAGCCCATGTGCGACAGCACACCTCACACACTCTCATATACGGCTCTGGATTGACATTAATCTTGACTTTAGCCGTGAGCTTATACGTGACCAGTGGCGGATTTAGGATTTGAAAGTAGGGTGTGCACTATTTCATTAGCGGGACTAATAGTTCGGTTTTCGGGTCGTTTTCTTTTTCTTGGATTCGGGTCGACCCCCAATTTTTTGCCAGATTCGAGTTATAATTTTTTTTTGGTTTATAAATTCGGTTATATGGTTAACTTAGTGTTTTATTGTGAACTAAACAAGATCGAAATGTAGGGCATCCAGTATTATAAACATATAGAAAAGTTTATACATTTAAAACTCCATCAATTTATAAATCTTTTCAAATTATAAACCTATTTCAACTATAGATAAAACTATTCATATCATAAAACCCATTCAACATTTACAAAATACTTAAATTTTGTACCTTTTCAAAATCTTATACCTATTTATGTCACATAGGTTTGAAATATACATTCTCCATGGTTTACACATTTTTAGACCATTTCAACTTTTTTATAGATCATTTTATAAACCACTATAGTGGATATTCTTATAACAAATTAAATTCTTAATCAATCACCTAATCCAAATTCAACTTAACCATTTAAGAGAAATTAACTTATTCCAAAAACAAATAAGAACCCAAATTTTTGATGCATAAATCATTACTCGGTGTATAATATGAAAATTTACCGAACAAAACATAACACACTTCAAAATAATTGAAAACGTTTAAAAAAGAACAAGTAGCTATCTTATTTAAAGTGGGTTGGGCCTTGAAAATTGGTAAGTGGGTAAAGTCATATATCAAATGGGCCTATTTATATTTATATTAATGTTATTTAGTATTCACCTTCTTCTACACCCGCATCTACCTGTAAAAGTTTCCGGCGACTGCCATTTAAGTTCATCTATTTAATCATTTACAGAGATCAACAATGGTAAGTTAAATTAGGGTATGCACCTCTTTTTCGTTAGGTATGCACTCTTTGTAATCTGGTTAACAAATTACCAAAACTCAAATTTTTTGACACTACGACTGGGAATCACAGGGTATGCACGTGCATACCCTGTGTTGGTTGTAGATCCGCCCCTGTACGTGACCGTGCATATGTGTGCACGTAACTACTAAGGGGTGTTTAGCGGTAAAATACTCGTGACTAGCATTATTAAAATGTGATAAATTCTCGAGTTCAATTTGTGCTAGGTGAAAATAACACTGAAGTGGTGGCGTCGAGTCGTCGACCTTCTCAAAAAAAGAAAGGGTTTTACCCGATTTTTGTCCGTATAATACTGTATTGCGGTGAACTCAAACATCATGAATTAGTCGGCCAAATGTAAAAAATCATATTACCCAAATTTTCAATCTAATAAGGAAGTGTTTGTTTGAGGGTATTTGCACTATTGGTCTAGATTCACACTTCAAAAAAATTGTTTGGTTGAAAAGTGTGGGCCCAAGGAATCACAAGATTACCAAATTTCTGTCATCCTCGATTCCACACTATATTGCTAGGATTAGAAAAAAAATGGGTACTATCATTTTGTCTTTTGCTAACAAGATGGGCGCTCATTCAACTCCAACCACTCATCCATATTTATAATTTATTTTATAATAAAAAAATTAATTAATTTTCTTCGATATATTTTTTAAATTATATAATAATATATTTTCTCTCTCCTACTTTTTCCCCAAACCTTTCCCAAATCTTTCAAACCTTTCCCAAATTCAAATATAATTCCAATCTCACTTGCGAACCAAACGCACCCTAAATTTTTACACCCATATCTACGTTACACTAATGTTTTTCAAACTAATGAATTTTTACACATTAAAGACGTCCTTTCAAGAAAATGAAAGTATGTTTAAAATGCATGTGCAGGCACTGTTAGTAATAAATAACATACAATAAACAAATCGTGGGGTGATGGGTGTTTTTTTTAACTAGATGGTACGACAGAAGAAAACGATACATCTGTATTTTATATACGTATGAATGAATGAGTTATAAAGTCAAAGTCCAGATTAATTCATAGAATATCGCAAGAGAGACATATATTAATAAGTAATCTTGTGCATATTAAAAGAGTGGATCTGGATCTTGTAACAACTATCGTTTGGTAGATCCATATCACGTAGTAGAATCAGTCAATAGATTTTTATACAAGCACAAACTTATAGAACTTTGTGCTTAGTAACTATAACTTGTAAAAAATATCTAACTATCTTATAAAGCATTTAGGCCTACTAATTATAAAAATACTTACAATTAAACATTACAATCATCAAAGCTACATGTACAACTAATTTAAACACACTAATAGCATTAAACTTAAAATGGTAATTTAAACACACTAATGACATTAAATATCTTAAAATTAAGTAATACAACTAACAAAGCAATATGTACAAGTAAATTAAACACAATTTTGAAACATTAAATATCTCTTAAACTTAATTTTCTAACATTAAACACATTAAATATCAAAAGTCTTAAAATTAAGACATACAACATAAGCATTTGGTACAAATCAATTGAACATACATATAAAAAACTTAAAATTAAGAATAAAACATTAAACGCTAATTAATATTATTTTTACAGCACCCCTATAATAAAAGATATATGTTATAATACACATTGTACAAACAAATAAAACACACAAAGCTTTATACAATTTACATGCTACTAAGTTGATGGTACATATGATTTTGAAAACCGGACCGGAACAGCGGGTTCAACCGGACCGGACCAACAGGCTCAACCAGACCGAACCAACGAGTTCAACCGGAACCCGAAGTCGCCATTGGTTCGGCTAACCAATAAAAACCGTTCAAAAACGAAACGTAGGATGACCCGTCGGAATCGGTAAAAATGGGTGAATTAGGTCGGATTAGGATAATGTTTTTCTCCGGTTAATGAGTTCGCCATTGTTATTTTGTTGGCGTCTAAACTTTAATCACAGGTTACCCGCCGCTGCAACGCGCGGTTACCCTGCTAGTATATATTTAAACCATAAACATATTGAGAATTTAGATGACCATTAGATGATAAATAAGGCCCAAGCCCGGTCTGTGGGTTTAGGGTCCATTAGGGTTTACTCATGTAATCTCTATATAACTTTGGACAATAACTTTGGGAGGTATGGTATATATGGTGGCAAGTGGAAGTACATTAGATGGAGACCATTGAAGGGTCATAACCTACCTCGTGAAGTTTATGTATTACATTCCAACATTCGGCTACACGTACGGTTATGACAGCTGGTCTTGATCTCCCAGAACTCTCATGCACATACGAGGTGGCTTATGTTGCCGGCTCACCACCGCTATAAGCACATGAAGCTCGTAAAAACCTACCCATATAATCGGATACCAAAACCACAGACCAAAAAAAAAAAAAAAAAAAAAAATAAAAAAAAGAAACTTGAGAGCAATATATATAAAAGCAGCCCCACCTTACGTTGTTATTCACTCCTGAAGACAATCAAGCCATCATAAATCCAGATTGATAGAGACAGAATCGAGCGGCAAAAGATAATCACACCGAAATCAAGATGTCGTAACAGCGATACATGTATATATGATCGAGCCTATACAAAAAGCTGATATAGGACGAAATCTCTGAGCCATAGGAATCATACATAAACCTATAAATAAATCTAAGAATAGCAAAAAAAAAACGACAAAAAAATGTTACGACATTCTGGTATTATTTTGATACTCTTTTCTGTGATTTTCTGACACCTTTTATACTATATATTTTTTTTCGTCTCGGTGTAATTTAGTATTACCCGTCCGAATCCCAGGGTATCTGTAATTCCCAAGACGACTTGTGTTGGTTCGAATCCAGGGTATCAATTCCCAGACGAACTTTTATTGGTGTCGAATCAGGTTATCAATCTCCCGAGACCGACTTTCTGATTGGTGTCGAACCAGGGTATCAATTCCCGAGACGACTTTTGTTGGTGTCGAATCCAGGGTATCAATTCCCGAGACCACTTTTGATGGTGTTAAATTTGCTTTCTTAGTTTATTTTGGTTTATTGTTTTAATTTGTTTTCTTAGTTTACTACTCCAGTTCGAGCTTTTGCGATTTCGCCGCTCGAACTGCGGGGGAGTATTAGATGATAAATAAGGCTCAAGCCCGGTCTGTGGGTTTAGGGTCCATTAGGGTTTACTCATGTAATCTCTATATAATGTGCATGAATAATAATGATAACCTACGGGGAATTATGTAATCCAACACATTTGGTCTCGACTTCTCTATGTTAGCTATCGATTCGAGCATAGATAACTAAGATCTGTTATACAGAGTGTCGGAGTCCATTCAAGATAGATTTGTTTGACCGCAAGAAATGCTTCAATCAGGCATATGGATGGAATATAATTGATTTATAAGTAGATCATGAGGTTTTGTAAGTCCCTAAATTACCATTTGGATGATAAAAATGATGATGTTGATGAATGATGATGAATTAATGATGACGTCAATGATCATATTATTATTTTTGCAATTATTGTAATAATAAATAAATCAGAAAGGAAACGTGGATGATTGGGTATGAGTTGTAATTCACTTCATGTAATGGGCTCCCCGTCCAAAAATTGGTCGACATATTAAGATGCTACATAATGGTGATTTTATAAGCTATCTATACTACTTATAATAGAGGAAGACACTTCCCTCCTCTTTAATATTGTAAGACCACCATTAATACAATTTTAAGCAAATACAACCTTGAAAGCATTATTTATAAGTATCTAAAGCACATATAAAACAAAAAACACACCACTCATATATTACAATTAATACATTATTAAAAACACCCCTTCATTCAAAAATACAAGTGAAAAAGCATAATTTACAAGTAGTTGAAGCACAAATAAAACTAAAACAATACTATTCAACACATATAATTAATACACAATTTAATTCACCCCTTAACCAAAATATACAACTATTTAACCACAATGTACAATCTAATTAAGTTTTCAAAACATAAATCTGAATCCAGCAGCCTAAAACAAAATAACATTTGTTCGCCGGAAAATTTAGTCACAGGGTACCCGCCGCCGCATCGCGCGGGTACCCTGCTAGTTGCTTATAATAATGTAATGTTTTAGCTAGATATATAATTAAAAAGTGAAAGGTCAATTTCACAATATGTCATTAACTTCTAATTAAGAGTTAAAGTAATGGCAGATGAACCTTCAGTTACTCGATAATCACCTTGAATGAGTTGTGTGTTGTGAATTTTAGCCAATAACTCAATATGGTATAAGTTGTAGTATTCATGAATTCAACGTTCATTAGAGATGGACTTCTAGGATCAATATGTTCTTTCGACAGAAAGAAATTTATTATCATGAAATTGGCTGCTTAATAAATGTAATAAATCATAACGGGATTATGTTGCTAGTAATTTAGGATAGTTGGAAATATTGGCAATATTCTTTTGACTTTCTCTTCTCTAATCGGCCACATGATAATATGAAAAGAGATAATTATGGGCTTAGCTGTCTCCAAGCATATTCTAATGCCTATTTACCTGTATACTAAACAAGCTTCTAGACAAACAAATAATAAAACAAGCTTTCACTGAAGATTCTTTAGCTATCACCTAAAGTGTGATTCAAATACATAGGATATGTAGTGGTAGCGGGGAGAATTGCAAATATACCCACTAAAACTCAAAAACTTGCATATTTTTCAAAAATACAAGTTTTTAATGCATGATGTACAATGCAAGTTAAGCATGTTTTGGGTATATATGTGTTGGGTCACTGAAAGTACCCAAGCTTTCCTTAACTAGGATTTGAACATAAAATCACCTAAGTGTTGAATTCCCTTAAACATAATCAAGTCACTGAGTGAACAGTCATTCAGTGAGTCATCTTCAGGATGTTTAGAACAAGCCTAACGAAGAAAGGTTTTCCATTCAGTGAGGCGGACTCTCAGTGAATGGCATCTAAGCCAAAGAAAAAGA
>LBNU01006904.1:6775-20111 GCA_014162995.1 Artemisia annua
ACGAATACCCGTACGTTTTGAAAAGGCCATCGTTATTCCACCAATTCTTGCAGACGAATATCAAATAAACGTCGAGTTACTTAATTTCATTGATCCTTTCTTTGGTTTTGAAAACGATGATCCTTATTCTCACATCAGCAGGCTTTCTCTAATAACTGGAACTTTCAAAATCAATCAAGTGCCTGATGATGTGGTGAAATTAATCTTGTTCCCGTTAACGCTTAAAGGAGCAGCCGCGAGATTTAAACCTATTTGGTTTTATTAAAGCTTTTTTTTAAGAATTAAACTTTATGGTTTGGTTTTAGTTTATAAGGATCGGGTGGTTTTTTCGTCTCATCTTCTTATATCCGGGTTCTACTCTCTTTCAACTTTTTCAATTTTAGGGGGTTTTTTTAAAAAAAGGAGTATTTAGTTATCTATGGTTGTTGGGAATATGAGTCTTATTAGTCTTATGCTAATATGAGTGTGAATAGATTTTATTATTGCCTTTGTTGGAGTAGATTGTTCCTTGAATTAAGGTGGTCTTATAAAAGTTAGAAAATGAATTGGTTAGTAATGAAAAAATTACTTGATTGAAATTTTTGGTTGTTTACATGGGGTAAAAAGCCGTGAAATATTAGGTTTAAAATCCTTAGATATTGTATTCTCTTTTTATGAAATTGTTTTTCAAAAAATAAACCAAGTTGTTGTGAGAAATGAATATTTGTAAAAGAATATTAATTCATCATAAAGAAACTTATTCAAATGATAAACACACTTTTTTTTAAGGATTGCTGATAATTTTGCTTAACAGCATATTCTTTTCTATATATTTTTATTTGCTTGGCTTTTGTATAATTTAGTTTGTTAATTATAGTTGGTAATCTTTTTTAGCGTATAACTTTAGATTTAGTTGCACTAGATTTATTAATCTTATTGGTTGCCTCTGATTATGGTTGTCTTCTTAAGGTGCTCATTTTTTACATATAAGATTGCGTTTAGATGTAGCGTTGTTGCATTTAGCGTGACTTGATTTATATGCTTAAATTGTTGCTGTTTAGTTTACGTTTGCTACCATAGTTATTAATTACCATCATATCTCCTTATCCCTTTTCCTTATTCAATTCACAAATCCGACTTGGGAACCGATAATTCATGTACCTTCGTAATATAAGGGACCACGACCCGGGAAAATACTATTCCTAGTAGTTTTTCTTTGGGAAAAAACTAATATACTACGGATGACTAGCGTCTTCAATTTCATATGGCGCCAGCTGCCGGGGAGGAGTTTGAGGCAAGTTTTGATTTCCCTTTCGTTGCTTTGATGTTTTTGTTAATATTTTCTCTCACTTATTTTTTACCAAAAAAAATAATAATAAAAAAATTAAAACAAAAAAAAAAAGAAATCAAAAATATTAAACACCTTTTTCCTAAAAGTGTTTGCAAATACCAAAAAAAAATTATAATAACTCTCGGTTTCCGTTGAAGGAAGGGGCGGTGTAAACCAAATAAGTTTCAACCAAAAAAGAAAGATCGTGGAAATTGTCATATCGGATTCTTTTAATTCTACAACCGACAAACTTAAGTTGCGCGTGTTTTAGAAGAAACGATTACGGTTTGACGGATCGGTTAGAAAAAAGAAAAAATTTGTCGATTTTTTAAGTTCTTAAATATAAAAATCGAAAAATATTTGTTTTCAAATTGGTTTTTTCGTTCTTTCATTGTTTATATTTTATAAACCCAAAAAGTATTTTTCTTTTTCAAAAATGGTTTTTATATTTTGTTTTTACTTTTTCTTAGTACGGTTTTTACGTCATAAAAACCCAAAAAATAATCGTTCGTTCCTCTTATATTGCTTTAATTCTTGTCTCTTTACCTCTCATACCGTTTAGATTCCTTACTCTTACTATTCCCTCTTAACCGTTTGATTCTATCCTCTTATCCCTATTATCATTTAATTTCTTATGGAGGACACGGCGGACTTTGGGGGACATTGCCTAAATGCCAAACCTTGACTCCGGGGAGGTCCTAATAAAAGCTTCTGTCTCTGGACTCGTAGATGAGTTGTTTCGGTCGCCAATAAAAGGGATACTCCTCAAAATCGTGTTAAATCAGAGACCTTGATGTGGACCTCATTTTTGTATGCAACGGTTCTCGCGAGAAGGATTAGAAACTACTTAGCGTCTTAATTTAGTATCTTTATCGGACTAATAATTATGAAAACGAGATGTTTATGAAGAATTTCATTTCTCTCACAAAAATAAAAGAAATAGATACAAAATAGGAAAATGGGAGTAAGAGGTTAATACACAAGTAACTTCCATGGGTAGCGTTAGCATCTAACTTGTATATAAGCTGTGATCTCGTTTTTACGCTTAGTTTGGGGGCTTGTGAAAAATCAGGGACGACGAATTTTATCCGTATGGTCACTTCTCCATGAGTCGTGTTCTTACTCTATGACCCTAAACGTTATTGCAAAATGATGAAAGTTGACATACCGTCACAAAAATAAAGTGAAAAATACAAAAATAGTAGTGTAGAGTTCGTATGAGGAATAAAATGGGAAAACGGGGCGTTTTAGGGAATAAATGATTTCGTTATATCTTTTGAACGTTTTGCTACTTTTCAAAGTTAGTAAAAAGAGTTGTGAAATTATTTATCTCAAAAGCGTGATTTGATCACATTGCGTGAGGACACGGCAATACTTTAGTCTGGGAGATTTTGGTATGTGTTAAATTACACATACCTTTTACCTTATTTAACGGACCAAAATAGACCAAAAACCGACTAAAAATGCCAAATATATGTATGTTTTTGCGTTTGTGAATGTGCAGGTAAAAGATATGGAAAATAGACAAAATAAAGACCAAAACCCGACAAAACGAGCACGAGATTTGGAAAGAGTGCGAAATTGCTAGTCAACGTTAATTTTACTTGGAGCATCGAGGCAATATTCGAAAATTTTGAAAGAGAATGAAGCCTAAATTTTATTAAAGATTGAAGCCCAAGTCCAATTTATATTGCAGCCCAACTTCAGCCATATTTTTCTACATGAAGCTCAAGCAAAATGAATTAATACCAGGCCCACGTGAAGGACTGACCCAAGCCAGGCCCAAGAACAGATCCAGCATCTAAATAAAATGCGAGTTTGGAAGATGCGGAGTAAACTGATGCACGCGTGGACAAAAGAAGAAAGAAATAAATAAAAAATGATGAATGCCACGTTATTCCTTTTGGACGCAGCAACAACAATCAACAAAGCCACGTAAAGCATTTTTATTTTTTGGCTAGCAACAAGAATACGACATAAATGAAGACAAAATGAAGAGATTAATTCAAGTTGCATCAAAAAGAAAATAAAAAGATACCAAATGAATTGAATTGCAAAAATGAAGCACGTGAAAATAACCTCTCCAAATCAAATACCACAAGGCGCGTGGCCCTTCTCCTCATCTCAACTAGCAAATTCGTGAACCGATCAAATTATGCCACGTGGGTCTGCTTGTTACGAGGAAGGGTCTCGAATGGTAGCTGTCATCTCACGCTATCATACTGTTCATTGAATTGAGACACATTGTGGCACAAGAGAAGGGACTAGAATGCCAATCATTTGGCTATAAAAGGAGAGCTCAAGATACGATGCAGGAGGCCTTCCTTACACATAATTTTACACATAATTCTTTTTCTTTTAGATTGTAGTAGTTTATTTTAGTAGTAGGTTTTATATAATAGTAGTAGCAAGCACTTTATTTTTTTTATTGTCTTCTTCTAGCTTATTTATTTTAGCTTAATCATTTGTAGCTTATTTAAATGCTTATTATTGTAAAACTCTTTTATTGTTAATGCAAGCTTCTTGGTCTTTAAATTTTTATGTCTAATCTCTTCTTTTCCTTTTCTCTATTTATCTTTTCCACTTAAAAAAATAAAAATAAATATAGTTTTTATTTACTCTTTTTATATAAAGTTTACATTTTTATCAAGTTTTAGCTTATTATCTCTTCTCTTCTTCACCCTCTAGCTCGATTCAAACACCAAAAGAGATGCATGAGCCTATTAAGCTCGGCTTATTTTTCAAATAAGCCTTGACATCCCTTAGTTTGAGAGCACTTTTCTTTATTTTTAGCTTTTTAGATAGCTTGTTTATTAGATCTATTAGTTTTATCAAGTTTTTCATATAAAGTTTAAACCTTTATTAGTTTTTCTTCTAAAAATAGCTTATTTTCTTAGATCTATTAAGTTTTAATAATAAAGTTTTAATCTTTTAGCTTTTTCTTAGGTTTTTGATAATAAAGTTGGTAGCTTTATCAACCAATAAGCTCTTCCATAGCTTATTTGGCCATTATTATTGCTTAGTACTAATAAAGTTTTGATTTTTCTTTGTTTATCATCATTTCTACCGCTAAGGCCGGAGCTTATGGGTCTTATAAGCTAGTTTATCAATAAAGTTTATTGCTTTTTAGTATTAATAAGCTAATTAGTTAATAAAGTCACAAACTTTATTAACTATTTGGTTTTATTAAAGCTTTTTAAGAATTAAACTTTATGGTTTGTTTAGTTTATAAGATCGGGTGGTTATTTTCGTCTCATCTCTTATATCGGGTTCTACTCTCTTTCCCTTTTCAATTTTTAGTTTAGATATTTAGTTATGCTATTGTTTGTTGGAATATTTGAGTTTATTAGTTTAATTAATATGAGTAGTGAATAGATTTTTATTATGCTTGTTGAGTAGATTGTTCCTTGAATTAAGTGTGGTTTTATAAAAGTTAGAAAATGAATTGGTTAGTAATGATAAATTACTTGGATTGAAATTTTGGTTGTTTACATGGGTAAAAGCCGTGAAAATAATTAGGTTTTAATCTAGATATTGATATCTCTTTATGAAATTGTTTTCAAAATAAACCAATGTTGTTGTGAGAAAATAATATTTGTAAAAGAATATTAATTCATCAATAAAGAACTTAATTCAAATGATAAACCACACTTAAGGATTGTGATAATTTGCTTAACAAGCATATCTTTTCATCATATATTTCTTATTTGCTTGCTTTGTATAATTTAGTTTGTTATTATAGTTGGTATCTTTTAGCGTTAACTTTAGATTAAGCTTGCCACTAGATTTATTATCTTTGCTTAGTTTGCCTCTAGATTTATGTGCTTCTTAAGTGCTCATTTTTACATTAGATTGCGTTTTAGATTACGTGTGCTTTACGTGCTTGATTTATATGCTTAATTGTTGCCTTTTAGTTTACGTTTGCTACCATAGTTATAATTACCATCATATCTCCCTTTATCCCTTTTTCCTATTCAATTCACAAATCACGACTTGAACCGATAATTCCATTCATACCTTCGTTGGGACCACGACCCGGGGAAATACTTTCCTAAGTGTTTTCTTTGGAAAAACTTATATACTACGATTGACTAGCGTCAAGAACCATATAGTTTTTAGTAAACTATCAACTATCAACGGATTTGATAAGTCTTTACCAGAACCGTTTGATCTGGACTAGTTGATTCTTGTGTTCATTACACATGGTGAATCAATAACCATATCAAAAACTTCTTTATTGGATGTGAGGAAATTTCAAGAGGCACTGTTCCCAGAACAAGGGCCAACAAGTGAGAAGAGCTCGTAGGAGAGTTTATGTGTAGGTGTCCACGCACCTAAGTAAAGTAGGCATCTTACATACCCCAAATAAGTAAATAGAATATTGTACTTAGTCTATTAATTCGAGACTGAACCAAGTCAAAAGTGTAACAAGTCTGTTAACTCAATAAATAGCTCATGATTGTAAAGATTTGTAACGGAAAAAATGATAGCTTAAGAATGAACTCAGGTAGTTCAAATGAGATCTTAAGATTTTTGTTAAGTGGTAGGATACTGGTGATCCTCGAGTTCGAGTTCATATTCATGTCATATCGGATACAAATAAGCCCACTTATTTATAATCCATTATTTACATAGAGAGGCGTCCCAAACAATGTAAATAAAGGAATGTAAACTTATGGTTCGGTGATTCACAATTTCTTTATTTAAATAAAAAGGCGTCCCAATTTATTCAAATAAGGATATTATAAATCATCCTACTTAAGAATTTCCGACAAAACACTCATACTTAACCGATGAGTTATAAGGTGGTGTAGTACGAGATGTTTGTAGGGGTTCCGAGAGTACGGAATGAGTGTTCACACTCATCATCGAAGACGAGGAGTAAGATAATCAGAGAAATTCGACATAGCATTGAAAAGAGTTGATGAGTTCATAGTTATGAAATAGTTTATCACAATGTTTGAGAAATACCAGAGGGACCATTGTGCAACTCACAATGTTTAAAAAGTAATGTAGACCATTGTGTAACTCACAATGTCTGAAAAGTAACGAGAACATTGTGTAACTCACAATGTCATAATAGTTAATGAGACCATTGTAATCACATACAACATCTCGAAAAGGTTTCATAGATCACACGAATGTAACAGTAGGCATGGCGCACGGAATGTAGAAGACTGCAATGAGTAATAAAAGTTAAACGTAAGTTGTAGCTATAGTCTAGGTTCAAATGCAACCTGGTTCTCTATAACCTGGCTCTGATACCAATCTGTAACACCCCCAAAATTATCGCAGCGGAAGATAGTGTAACTGGGGTATTACTTCATAGTTCACAGCACAATTACAGAAAACGACTATAAATGAGACGTTTTGAAATAAATTATCGTTCGATTAAAATATCAGAGTTTACAGAGAGGTCCCACAAGTTTACAAAATGTACAACATAAAAGTTTAAAAGTTTTATCGAATGATAAAGATGCATCGTCTTCAAAATATTTTCCGTGCGCCTTCACATACCAGCTAATTTCTTTCGTACCTGAGATAAACATGCTAAAAAGTCAACACAAAGGTTGAGTGAATTCATAGGTTTGTAAAAGAGTAGTGGACAATAAAGTTCATAGTATAATTGCAATGTGCGCAATCATCATCTTGATAGTTATTATTGCTCTAAGCTCATGGCACTCAAGACTGACTGTACAATATATCAATATGTGATATATGTAGAATAATAATGCCCCGTGTAGGTAATTGCCATATACCTAGTGTTCCAAATATAGTGCATTTGGTTACCTATCCGGCTAACACAAATGGGATTCGTCAATCCCGATAGGCCTATCCACAATATTTGTGCTCACTTGCAACAATAAGTGATTAATGGTCCATGATGTGGGGGACTTTTGGCATAAACAACTTATACATGCATGCATTAATACAATCAAGGCTAGCATCCAGTTTACAAGTAATTGTCCATAGTAAAAACAGTAGCATGTATCTCCCTTAATGAATTTATAAAACAGTTAAACAAAAGTAGGGGCTATGAACTCACCGTAGTAATCAATAGTAGTTTATAACAACAGATAGTGTATGGCGAGACCACGATCTTTAACAATAACCTACGAGAGTATGGTGATCATGTCTTAGTATATTGTACAATAGTGGTGTACAAGTATATGTAAAGCTATTGACTTGATTATGATGTTGTACATTATTCTAGTGATTTGTGAAAGGGAGTGAAGTATTCTTAAAGTATGGTTTGGCTATTAGCCTTTTATAAATAACATCATACTACCGTTCGGTCTATCAAAATCTAGAGGTCAAGTAGTGAACGTATGAGGAGCCAGGACACTTTAATTCGTAAATCCACAACTCGTCGATACGACACTCTGAAGAGGCCTCTTATGATAATGAAATTCCCTAGTGTTGTAGTACTTATCATTTATAAGTAAAAGTATTTGACGAGACAAATGTTGTATAAAAACATTTGTCGTGTTTCGTCAAAGACTATTGGTTGAACTAGTATGGTGACTTGATGATGTAAGTTATATGTCCTGAAGTGGTTTAGCATAAATATTTGTCAAGTGTAAATGTTACCAACTCAATGTGTGTTGTAATAAAAATGATAACGGCACTTCATAATATTTTGTATTAAAGAGTTCAAAATGGTTTTTAAATACCATATTAGTTAATAAAATCTCGCGGATCAAATACGAGTTGAGACTTTTTGAAAATAGTATACATATAATCGATAAGTGATATGGTCAATTTCATAAGTCGCCGAGATCGAGAAAAGGGTTCAATCTAATGAACAAGTCTCAAAAACAAGTTTCGGGTCATCAAACCCAAGCTAGCCGTGTAGCTAGACTATGGTCAAATAACCTTGAGACAACAACCAAGGCCATATCCATGGCTATGTCTCGGATAGAAGGCCTTGAGACAACAGCCTTGGCTGTCTCTCGGCCTCAAGAGATCAAAATGCCACAAAGGCTCTTTAGCCATGGCTGTTATTTGTCTAAAACAAGTCCAGTTGGTTTCTGAGGTTTATAGCCTTTATTTTACACTTTCAGGCTAAACTATCTGAGACATCTTAAGTAAAACATCTATCTGAACAACTTTCGTGTTTTACACATTCGATGATTCGGACCATAAATGGCTCTAATTCGTGATTTAAGAATCAGATCAGAAGACTATTTGTCCCGGCACCTAATTTAACTTGTGATTGAGTGCAGAAAGTTGGCCAGCACTCTGCAGTCCCGCGGCAAAGGCCATATTATGAGTTCTACAAAACTTTAAGATGCGAGGCTTTTTCCTACGTTTAAGTTTATGTCTTATCTTCAGATCATAAAACTACAACGAGTTCCAGAAATGGCCAGAACTGTCCCGTTTTGTCCAACGAATTCTGTCAGTCAGATTTTGACATGTTTTACCATTTTAGCTCTAGTTTATTCATCGGGATGAGTTATGAGGTACGCCACCCGGCGAAACGACCACAAGATATAGCTCTACCGGCTTATCTCATTGCCTTAACCTCAAAGTTTACTGAGATGATCAGTTTAATCATTCTTTGGGGCTGTTCAGAATTTCAGCTTCATAAGTCATATCTAGAGCTTGTTCTAGTTTTTTTTCATGATTAAAACTTTATGTACAACATCATATCTTGTCAAAATACATATAAGACTTGTGCAAGGTATAAATTACATCAACATTTATGAAAGACTTGAAAACTAAATATAGTCTTACAAATTCTTGGATGAAAACACCAAAAACCCAAGAAACACTAGCCTAAGTCTTTATATCACCAACTAGTCTTTAATCTATATCTCCAACCTTCAACCCAACTTGTAATAATCTTAACAATCCTTGTGCTTGGTCATCTAACTCAGCCTTTAACCTTGTGTATCTCTTATATCAACCTTGTAATCACCAAAACAACACTTGTACTTTGTAGAGCTTACTAAGGCGTTCATCTTTTTAGTGATACTTGTTGCTTGAATCAAAGTTTATGATAGTGATGGTAATAATATGGTGTACGGATGGGAATGGACCAAAGAGAGATTTCTCTTATCTTTTTAGAGTACTTAATGGTGAAGTATTAAGACTAGGAGTTTGTATACGGAGGTGGTATGTTTTAACATTAGATAGACTCATCAAAGGCCATGTGGTCTTCGTGATTCATGAGGGCCAGCCACCTCATGCTTATGAGGTAGTGTATGTATAACTAGTTACTTCATAGTGAAGATTTTTACTTTACGGGGTATAGTTTGGTCCCGGTAATTACTACTGTTAAGCCCTTAAGTCCCGAAACTTAAAACCGGGTAACATAAAAATGTAATACTTATACATATGTCTAAACTTATCAATATACTCCAACTAGGTATATTAAAAGTGGGATAAGTATAACGAAGTGTGTACACGTTGTTGAAACCAAATAATGTAGGTTTGAGCACGCGTATTATGTAAGAAGTAAAATGCTCACGTAAAGATGACATAATGAGAATGGTTCATATAAAATATGACTATTGGTGAGATTTGAGTATTTTCAACATATAGACTCATCCTAGTCTTGTGTTAATCGCGAGAAAAGTTTACACGATTAAACTTTCGTAGTTACTTATAAAAGTAATTTTATTAATTAATGAAAGTAATATTATTTAACATTAAATAGTTAAATATAGACAGAGATGAAAAAAAATGTTCAAAGTGTAATAATTTGAAGCAGCGTAAATTATTTAACTTTGGAAGTTACCGGTTAACCATCGATTATAGTATTTGCTTTTACCTTATGGTAAAAGTCAAATAGTCAAAAGTCAAAGTCAAAGGGCAAAATAGTCATTTTGCCTTCTGAAAATTTACGGCAGACACCATAGGAGCTATCGTGTATGAAGGTGGTCCGGAGAGTATCACAGACTATGATGTTGTTATAGAGTGTCATTATAGGGAACCTGAGAGTGTCAACAAGCTGCACCCAACGTATATGGCATTGCAATTTCCTCTCCTATTTGTTTATGGTGAGGAAGGCTATCACTTAAATCTTACGCTCAGAAACTCGGATGGTTCAGACACACAAGAGGAAAAAAAGATGACCATGAAGATGTATTATGCATATCAATTGTGCGATAGGATTGGTAGTTACAATTTAACAACCCGCGCAGGCAGACTTTTCCAGCAGTATGTCGTTAATGCATGCTGTGTTATTGAGCAAGACAAAACAGACTTTATTAAGCGGAAGCAAAATGATATACGGAGCGAGTATTTGTCTGGAATTTATGACGCTACCACTAGAGGTGATCGAGATGGCCACGATGTTGGTTCTCGCATTATTTTACCAGCATCGTTTACCGGAGGGCCCCGTTATATGTATAGTCATTATTTGGATGCATTGGCTATCTGTCGAGTACATGGGAATCCAACATTCTTTGTAACATTCACTTGCAACGTCAAATGGCCAGAAATCCAAGACTACGTGAATGCATTTCCAATGCTCACCACTGCTGACAGGCCTGATGTCGTGGATAGGGTGTTCGAGCGCAAAATTCATGCACTAATAAAGTTTATCAAAGATGAGGAGATTTTTGGCAGAGTAGTCGCATGTATTATTCTTAACTTTCCTACTGCCTTTGCTACCTTCATGATTTTTTAATACTACTTTGCAAATACTACAAATCATCTGATCCGTTTTTTTTCTTTTACCTGTCTCTTACAGTGCTCTACACAGTTGAGTTTCAGAAACGGGGACTACCGCATTGTCATATACTATTATGGACGCAACGTCGATTACTTAATGCACAAGAGAATGAGGTAGATGCATATGTAAGTGCCGAGCTTCCTAATCATGTTCAAGANATGGTTGTCCAAGTTTCTAAGCTTGAAGTTAATCCTAAGATCGATCTTCTTATTAAGGAATCTGCGGATACCTTGTCAATGGGGGACAAGGAAGTCAAAATCAATCTTCTTGAAGAGATTGATGACCTTGTTCCAATCCCAAGGGTATCCGAGAGACCTTTCGATTCAATTTCAGAAACATTCGATACGACTATCACCAATCCTTTATTTGATTTCGATTCTGAATTTACTCTTACAATCGATAATCCAATCTTCAACATTCGAAATGATGAGAGTGATGAGTCCGATACGGAACCCGAGCTTAAGGATATACATCATAAGAGTGATTCCCTTCTCGAGGAGTTCGCCGATGAACTCGCTCATATTGATCCCATCCCACCGGGGGATGAAGACGATGTTTTTGATTTTGAATCCGATCTTAAAGAATTAGAATTTTTGCTTAATCATGATCCATCGATTGATTCTTCTTCTTGTCTCGAGAAGTTCGCCGGTGAACTTTCTCCCATCATAACTCCTCCGGAGTATGATTATCTTAAGGATGATCCTGACCCGGGGGGAGGAGCACTCTATCATAAGAGTTTGTTTATCGAAGAAACAACCCCGACCCTCCCTCCCGAGGTATTTGTTGAAAAGAGCGTTAATGCTAAATTTGCTTTTAACAATGAAGATCTTATTCTGATTGTTATCAAGATCTTTCTTCCTTTCTTCACATTTAATGTGATTTCTCCTCTCCTCCACTCCATCGGGAGTGAGGATGTTATCTTTGACCCGGGCATCTCTGATTTTCTTGTCGGGTGTTCGTTTCATTTGCTCCCCCAAGATTAAGTAAATTCGGGGCGAGTCTAAGCTATACGACTCGATAATAAACAAGCGCTTCGTGGGAGGCACCCCATGCTTATCTTTCTATCTTCTTTCTATTTTCTACTAAGTGTGTTATGATAAATGTGACGTGAGGAGGTGCGCCTCTTCCATATCTCGTGTTTCGTTGTTGTTTGTGTATGTCCAGGATTCGCCCGAAGTTTGAAGACTCTCGTGCTCGTGGTTTTGTTTTTCTCTCCACTCGAGTCTCATCCTTCGTTGCTCATCCAAAATATCCTAATCTTATCGACTAACGTTTATCTTTTGGCATAATTAATAAACGGCCTTAGATTTTATGTAGGATTACCCTTACCTTTGAAACATTGAGGACAATGTTTACCTTTAGTCTGGGGGGGTGAATCTTCGATTTGACTCTCGGACAAAAAAAAAATATTTTATTTTTTAAAATTAGTTTATTTAGTTAAATTAGAACTTGAAAGAATTATTTTTCATTTTTCTAATTATTTGCATTAATATTATTTAATGATTATTAAATTTAATTATCTTAAATCCTATTTTAATTAATAATTAAATCACAAAAAGACAAAAAGAGAAGTTTTATTTTAATTGTAAATAATAGTTTTCAGGTTTAATTTAGGTTTCTATTAAAATTAAAAATTTCACTTTTTAAGTTATTTTTTCATATTATATTACTATTTAAATCTTAACATACATTTAAAAAAGGAGTTTTTAATTCATAAATAAAAATAAAAAGCCAAAAAATGAGGTAATTCTTTTTCTAAATATTTCTTTTATCATTTTTAGTTTTTAAAAATTTTAAATTGCTCCCCTTTGCATTAGTTTTGCATTTATTTCGCGTTTTTAGTAAGTTTACGATACGGTTTATTTCACGTTTACTTTTACGTTTTATAATTAGTGTGTTTTAATTACGTGTTTATTAATATTTCCTTAATTTCTAGTTTTAAAATCAAAACATTCTTTTTATTTCACTTTCTTCACACAAATTCATATAAAATTCGATAACTACGGTTTCCATTCACCTATCACACGGATCACGAACCCCGGGGTATTTCTTATCGGTTGGAGAAATTACTTGGATAATATACTATACCTATAAACTACCTAACCAGTAGTTAATATTCATAAGCGAGCTTTCATGCTACATTTGTTGTCATGTTCTAAATGCGGTTCATAGTAAGAGGTTTGAAGTCGGTATTATAATAGCAGGATAAATTATGCTATTTGCATGTGGTAGTTTCATAATGGAAAGCTCTTGGGTTGCTGTCATGTACAAGATGATGTTAATTGCTGGTTTTTGAAATACTGGATGGTTCTCTTTGAAATGGTCTTTCAGTTTGTTAGTTATTT